>CM043698.1:6117500-6387500 GCA_023935145.1 Bretschneidera sinensis
TGTTTTGATCGAGAGAAATGAGAGGAAAATGCAAGAAAAAATTGAGTGAAAAATCCTGCTCTGATACCAAGAAAGAAAGTAGAAGAAAGTATTTCTGAAGCTCTAATCTCTCTACCGAGATCAAGATGATCTGGTGTTTGTATATCAGTCTTTATACAACAAATATGTACAGCTGTTATAATAGCTTGTGTAATAGAATAACAGACTAACTTATCCACTAGATTACAGTTGTAACTAATTCTAACAGAATGAGATTGACTGAGATTACATGGCTGTGACTATTGTGTAACTGCTTTATTTCATGGCTGTGATAATTGTGTAACTGCATCTTCTTGCTTCTCATATAAAAATGACATATTTAATTTAAATACTTAACTTAGTAATTTTGAATGGTATTTTGAGGTTTTTGAATTTTTTAGATTGACATTTGATCAGAAATATCACGTTTCACTAATTGGATTACTAATAAAAGTATGTTTCTGTAATGTATGTAGGTTTGTATATTTTTTATACCGTTGGTATATTTATGTAATTATATCCTAACCCCAAATATGTCTTTGTAATTTACTTTTTATTTTATTGATTGCTGAAGGGAATAAAAGTAGTATCCATTATTCATTAATAAGCTTTAATTTGGAATTCAAATTTGTGAGCATTTAACAGAAATTCTAGGGGCATGTTTGGTAACAATTTTCAGTTTTTAGTGTTCGAAAAGAGTTTTCAGTTTTCAGTTTTTAGTGTTTGAAAAGAATTTCTGAAAATAGTTTTCTGATGAAAACATATTTGGATAATGGTAACTCGAAAACTGTTTCCAAAACAGTTTTCAGTGAAATGTTGTTTGGATAACAAGTGTTTTCGAAAACTGTTTTGAAAATAGAAAATTGTTTGGATTACACCTTCTTGTAATTGTTTTCAGTTTTCAGTGTTCAATTTAAATTTTAATATCTAAAATTAATTTTATTTTTCATATTTACTAAATATAATTTTTTAAGCACACATAAAATACTTGGAAATAATTAATATTATTTTATTTTTAAAATGTTAGTATTTTTTATATATCATCGATCAAACATGACAACATTCTTCCCCTGATCATGACATGTTTATTTGTTAAATAAATTCTTAAAAATAAAAATAAAAAATACAATACAATACAACTTTCACAATTTGATAAAATATGAACAACCAACCCATCAAATACAATATTCAAGTTTGTTCAACATCTAAAAGATGACATAATACTTTTCTTCTTAAAAATAAGTTCAAGTTTGTAAATGGATAACCGGAATCCACCAAGTAATACTCACCTATAAATCATACAAATTCTCTTAATACATATCAGTCAATTAGTATATAATTTCAACTTAGTACTAAAATAGATTTACCATTAGTAGGCCAAGAAAATTGAGCATCTGTTTGTTCCCCAATATTAGTAGGCCAAGGAAAATGCAATTTAGATCCAGGCTTCCATCAAACAGAGGAAGCTTACCACGTCAATGTCATTGTTATGCATCAGTTTGTTCCAAAGTCATTCATATCAAATAAAAATCTTATGTATCAGTTTGTCATACCCACATTTCACATTCATGCAAAACAGACTATTGGTTCCAAAATCATAATTCATACTATAAATTATAAGTCTTCTTCAAGTGCCAAAACATCAAAACATAAGCACAATGAAATTGCACCAAGACAAACCGATAATTAAAGATCTTAAGCTTCACTGCCATTTCATAGGCATAGTCTCAGTACATTGGCACTACCTGACAAGAGAACCACCAGATAGCTCAAAACTTAGTAGTACTCTAACAAAGGAAAGAGAAGATAAATGGTGAGAAACAACTAACAATTCAACAACGCACAAGTTTACTCATAGATTCATTGTTGAAGGCTGTTCTGCCAGCTAATAAGGCCGTCTAGGAACCACAAAGCAATTTCCTTTTTAGCACTCTCAACTGAATCACTGCCGTGAATAACATTCCTGCAAACCAAAGTAATTTCTCAATATCAAATGTTATTAAGATCTCTGCACACGTGCTCCTAGTTGATGTTTGGTATCAAGGAAACTTCATGAAGAATAAAGGCATAATAAAGATAAAGTTATAAATTTCATCATAACACTTTAGTTTCACAGCTTTAAGCAATTTAAATATGAACTAAAAAAATATGAAGTCACAAGCTCTCCCAAGTATTATCAAGAGTCGAGGCTTTGGACGTTGATAATGAAAGAATCAAGAAAATTTGCAAAAGTCTTGTAATAAGGGTATAATTGTATAAATTCATTTTGAAATAGTGGTCTTAACTATACCGATTAATCTGAAAACCTACCATAAAATATAAAAATTGATACAACATTTGCATGATGTATTGAAATTAACATGAACATGCATTTAATGTATGATTTCTGCATTATAAAAAAAAAGTATGATTTCTGCAATATTTTTCTTTTAGGTGGTTTCTGCAATATAATTTGTAGCTTGTTCAAATTTCATCACATATGAATGTCTCAATAGGAGTAAAGGATACTCTAAGCACATAAAGGGACACAAACAAGCAGTACCCAATAAGGAAAGAGGTAAATTACCTGCTAATATCAATTGCAAAATCACCACGGATGGTTCCATGGGTAGATTCAGCAGGGTTTGGGGCTCCAATTATCTTTCGACCAGTTGTAACAACATTCTTACCCTCCCAAATCATTGCAACAACAGGACCAGATATAATGTAATCAACAAGCCCACTGAAGAATGGTTTTGCAGACAGGTCAGCATAATGACTTTCAGCAAAAGAACGGTCAACGTTGATCAGCTTCAAACCTAATACCATTTTTAGCGAAAAGGAGATAAGCAACAAGCTTCAAGGCTCTGCTAAGTAGAATCAACTTTCAGATATCAAATGCAAAAAGTTGCACACACGAATCCTAAATTTACTTATTTTCCAATTTGAAAATCCATCAAAATTTTCCAAATTACAAATTCACATGGCTTTAAATATTCAATGGGGTTCTCGTAAGAATTCACTGGAAAACTAGTGGAGGTTGTGGAGTAAACAACCAAAACTGGTCATAGTTCAAGAAACTATTTGCCAATCAATTATAGAATTTAGAAACCATGATCAGCAACCATATGAGAAAATGTCATTAGTAGGCCAAGGAAGCCTGGATTTACCATTAGTATATAATTTCAACGTATGAATCAGGTCCTCAGTCTATTGGAAATCTTCTTAATGAATAACTCACTAAGGAAGTTATAATTCCAGAAAATGAACTAATGCAGAAAAAAATCACAGTAGCTCATTCATCACAATTTAATCTTTGAAATGCCTTATCTAATCTAACAATATCATCCTAGTAACCCTTCTTGAATAATATAAGAACAAAGAAAAAGCTTTTTTTTTATAAAAAAACGAATAAACAAAGAAAACCTTTAGCATTTGAAAAAGAAAAAACCAAAAAAAGAAGCCTCAAACCTAAAGGGATTGTTCCAAAAAAAAAGGAATGACTTTGACAAAAAACACAGTGCATGCTCTAATTAAGCATACTACATATAACCAGCAAGGGGAATTTTAAAGGTTACTTAGAATTTTCCATTGCTGAAAATGAGGAAATACATGTAAATTGTATCAACTGAAATTGCATCTGAAAAGACAAATAATTATGCATACCATATACATAAAAAAAATAAAGATCTTTAAGTTTAAATACATTCACATTCAAAGAATAAAGTGTCAATCTTTTATATTTATTTAAAGACCTTCTATGTGAAGAGGGTTCAATCACATAACCAACAACGATGCGTATACTGCAGAACAACAAGCAGTGAACCACCCAAGGGTAGATAATATTGTAGTTTCCTCTCCATTGAGAGCATCTCACATGCATCTCTAGTGTTTCCCCTACCCCTAACCTGGCCTCTCCTTCTATTTACCATGGGCATAATTACTTCTTCAAATTTTCATGCATTTTTACTTTCCAAATTCTGTTACCATGTCTTATCAATGATAAACATGAAACAGAAAGCAAGTGGTTTCTTTTTTCATACAAGAGAAACAAAGCAAATGATTGTCTAAATGGTTTAACTTTTAAAGAATAAATGAAATACTCATTTAAAGAATAAATGAAAAAATGAACTCCATCACAGAAGAGCATACAAAATCACAAAAGGCTAATACAAACATCTAATACCATCTCAACCACAAAAGAAAGCAAGAACACACAAATTTCATAGCACACACATTTATAAACACATATTTCCCCATAAATATATTGGATCCACCCTCAATAGAAAATATAATGCAAACAGGATAAGTAGGAATCCCAAAACCAAAAGACAGAGAGAGAAAAAGATGTAAAGGGAACCTAGTGGTTGGACGACGGGGCTGAATCAGCTTGGAAGATGACGCTTGAATCAATATGAAGGACGTTGGTTGAATCTGAGGAAAAATCAATGATAAGTGAACTAAGGATGAAATACAGAGAAATTAAAAAATAAAGAGAGACAAAGAGATAACGAAGAAAGAGAAAGAAAAAGTCGCATACCTTAAATCACCAGAAATCATCAGCAAATTAAGTGTCCTTGAGAAAAATTTTCGGACGCCGCTTTTGTCGAGCGTCGAAAGGCTTTGGTAGCAGATGGTGCTTGCGATTTCTTCACAGCAAGGGTGGGTTCTTCACAGCAAGGGTGGGTGAAGAGAGTCTAAATGGGTTTCTTTAGGCGTAGGTTTCTGTGGACGGTGACAAAATGGGTCAAGAGGATGGTAACGGTGACGGCACCAGTAAAGTGGATGGTGACAAAATGGGTGATGGTAACGAAGAAAGGGGAGATGGGTTTCTGTTTCAGTTCATGGTGACGGAGTGTTAGACAAGAGAGAAGGTGAGCTGGGTAAGGAGGAGTGGGTTTCACGGTGAGCTTTTGGGTAAGGAGGATGGTGAGAGTAGAAAGATGTAGAAGAGAGAGAGGGGAGAGATGCAGAAGAGAGATGAGACTCGCAAAAGAGAGAGAACACTTAATCAAGAGCAGTGAGCAGAGGGCAGAGAGCAGTATTTAGGTGCTGCAAAATTGAAAACGAACACTGAAAACTCCAATTGAGAGTTTTGTAAAATCAGTATTTGAACATTGAAATAATGAAAACACTTTTTAAAAATTGCTTCTCAAAACTAGTAGCAAAACATCACAATAGAGGTTTGAAAACTATTTTTGGGTTTTAAACATCGGAAAGGGTTTTTGAAAACCCTTTCCAAACATACCCTAAGCCTCTGCCAAGCTGTTACAATGATTTTTTTTAGGAACATTTTAATTTTCAAGGGAAGCATTGTCTCATCATGATCTTCTGAAAACGAATATTCAATTCATTTTATTATTTTAGCATAATGCTTTAGAAACATGTCACAAATTTTGTTTGCTAAGGAAAAAAAAAATTGGAGTTAAAAAAGAAGTAGGCGTAGTAGTAGCAATAAATAAGGTGACAGCACAGAAACATAAATAAATTGAATTAATTGAGGGCCACGTGAGAGTCATGTGTGGTTTTTTTTTCATATTTGAGCAGTAAAATTAATTTCAATGTCTCACCAACTAAGTTCCACAATGATAATTATGATCACTCTATGATGGAAATTGAGACATCATGATAAGAGTTAGAACTTTCCATCCATGGAGATGGGGTCTTTTGTTGGGATCTGTAGTTACCAGCTAAAGAGAGTTTAATAGGAAGGTTTAAACTTTGAAATATGCAGGTACACTTCATGATGGTCAAACTTTGAGGTATTTGAGATGTGACTTATCATCCATTTAAGAGAATACTTAGCTTTAATAGCCAATATAACTCCTTAAAGTTGAATTACATTATATATATATATATATATATACATTTGTGAAAAGAATAGAGAGTGATAAAATAATTTTATTAAATATTAAATAGAAGCTATCATATGAGAGAGTTAATGAAATAATTTTTGTTACTATAAATAGAAGCTAGATAGAGTTTTTGAAAAGAAATTAAATTTGGAAAAGGGTTTTATTAAATATTAAATAATTATCTTTTAATGTAAGGATGAAAATTGCAAGCTCAGTATTTTGCCCCTTTCATTTCATTCTGATTCTTCCTTTTGGTGATAATATATCATGATTTCCAAAAGAAATTAAATTTGGAAAAGAGTTTTTATTAGTTAAGGCATTTCTTCTGTGAGATAGAGAGCTAGTAGGTGAGGTGGGTTTCAATCAAGATTGTAATCATAGCTGAAGATCAGTTCTTTTCGTCAGTCATCTTCTTTTCCATCTGAAAATATTTTTCACATCACTTTGGTGACTGGATATTTGTCCACAGATTGCAGCCATCTGCCAAGAAGCTGGAATGCATCCAGTACGCGCCGAAGGACTTTGAGAAGGGTTACCGAGCCAATGTGAAGAAGCCGGACACTAACTTCGAGTTCTACAAATGAAGAGGTTCAGAGTCACAGACAAGCATTACGCTGTTCGCATGCAAACCTTGTTTTAGTTATCATGTGTGCCACAACTTGTGCCTTTAGAGACATCATTGTCAATATGGCTACGTTGTAGCTGATGTGCCATATCTACTGGCTATTGGACCTTTGATCAGGCGTTGAAAGGCAGTAGGTTATGATGGTGGGTATGCCACCAACGGGATGGCTTGAGAAATTCTTTAATTAGTGTGGTTAATGTGTGATTTTTAGCTATAAGACCTTCACTTGAATTGTTATTTTAATCCTACGCTTAAGGCTTATGGCATAATTTTGTTTATATAGTCTTGCATTCATATTATGGCATCCTTGGGCCATGACATATTACAAATCACCATTATTGTTGTTAAGCGTGGTCAAGAGTCGAATTGCTAAGTAGCAGTTCGTGTTTGACTCTATAAAAGATTGGTTTGACTCATTTTGTTTGAATTTTAAATTGAGCTCGAGTGCGAGTTCAATATCGGCTTGTTTAGAATAACAAATTTAAGATGTTCAACTCATTTGGCTCGTGAGTTAACCCGATGATTTTGATTTATGTTATATTTCAAGTTATCGTAAAATAATTTTATATATATATATAAAAATAAAGTTTGAGTTCTATAAAACTTGTTAAGGTGATAGCTCGGTATTATTAAGTTTTCAAACCGAGTTTGTTTGAAGTTGAGATTGACTGAGTTGAGATTGCCAATAAAATTCCACTTCTGAATTGTCACCCCAAGCTGTCAACTATGAAGTTCACGGGGAAGTGTTATTGTCATGTGGCTTTAATTGCCTTTTAATAAATTAAGCCAAAACTATGGAGCAAGTGGGTAATTCGGTTTTAACTCAGAGATAAATCGGATTTTTGATGGTTTGAATTTTTTTCTTTTAGCTTAGATTAGGGTAGAAAATTTAAATCTGACTAAATTTGCAAGCTGCAAGGGTTTTTCAACCATAGCCCGTTATCAACGGGTACGCTTTAATGAACGAAAAATTAGATTATGTACGATCCCTATTGCCTTTGAAAAACTATACACAGTAAGGTTGACTGAATGCGTTTGATCTGCGGCGATCTGTACAGTTGGATTTGCAAATCCGATAGTCAGTAGCTCGAGAATTTAGTATTGTTTGATTTAGCAGTAAAATTATTTTTTAATTTGTAAAATGATTTTTCAGTGGTTTATGATATAACTGCAATGTAATTATAATATTGTTTTATAAAACAGTTTTTTTAATACAAATTCAATTGTAAAAAATATTTCATAAACTGTGTTTTTTTTTTCTAAGTGTTTGACTTTATTTTTTTGATTGTTGCATGAAGAGAGAAGGCCCAAATTTTTCTATGGTTAAGAGAATTGTAGGGAAGGGAAGATAAAGGAAACGGAGAGAAGAAAGAGAAAAAAAAATATTTTTATAATTTTTATACCACTTGTATATTTTTGTAATTATATCCTAACCCAAAATATGTTTTTGTAATTTATTTTCATTTTATTGATTGCTAAAGGGAATAAAAGTAGTAAATTTAAATATTTAAATATTTAACTTAGTAAATTTAAGGGTTTTTTTTGGGGTCTTTTAATTTTTTGGATTGACATTTGATCGAAAATATCAAGTTTCACTAACTGGATTACCAATAAAGATATGTTTCATTTGTAATGCATGTAGGTTTGTATATTTTTTTATACCACTTATATATTTTTATAATTATATCCTAACCGTAAATATCTTTTTGTAATTTACTTTTTATTTTATTGATTGCTAAATGGAATAAAAGTAGTATCCATTATTCATTAATGAGATTTAATTTGGAATTCAAATTTGTGAGCATTTAACAGAAATTCTAGGCCTCTGCCAAGCTGTTAGAATGATTTTTTTTAGGAACATTTTAATTTTTAAGGGAAGCATTGTCTCATCATGATCTTCTGAAAACAAATATTCAATTCATTTTTTTATTTTAGCATTATGCTTTAGAAACATGTCACAAATTTTGTTTGCTAAGAAAAAAAAAATTGGAGTTAAAAAAGAAGTAGGTGTAGTAATAGTAATAAATAAGGTGACAGCACAGAAACATAAATAAATTGAATTAATTGAGGGCCACGTGGGAGTCATGTGTTGTTTTTTTTCTTTTCATATTTGAGCAGTAAAATTAATTTCAATGTCTCACCAACTAAGCTCCACAATGATAATTATGATCACTCTATGATGGAAATTGAGACATCATGATAAGAGTTAGAACTTTCCATCCATGAAGTCCATGGAGATGGGGTCTTTTGTTGGGATATGTAGTTCTAGCGAAAGAGAGTTTTACAGGAAGGTTTAAACTTTGAAATATGCAGGTACACTTCATAATTGTCAAACTTTGAACAATTTGAGATATGACTTATCATCCATTTAAGAGAAATACTTTTTTTTTAATGGCCAAGATAACTCCTTAAAGTTGAATTACATAAAATATACATATATAAATATATTTGTGAAAATAATAGAAATCGATAAAAAAAATTTAAAAAAATTAATTTTATATTAAAATAATTATTTTGTTAAACATAAAGCAATATTTAGTCCTATAATTATTTTATTAAAAAACTGTTTTAAAAATCATTTCGAATATTCAACATTGTTTTAAGAGCTATTATGTGAGAGAGTTAATGAAATAAATTTTGTCACTATAAATAGAAGTTAGACCGAGTTTTTGAAAATAATTTAAATTTGGAAAATGGTTTTATTAAATATTAACTAATTATCTTTTAATGTAAGGATGAAAATTGCAAGCTTAGTATTTTACCCCTTTCATTTCATTCTGATTCCTCCTGTTGGTTATAATATATCATGATCAATAGGTATGGTTCCAAAAGAAGAGTTTTTATATTAGTAATTTGGTGGAGTGGTTGTGCAATAAAAAAAAGGTTGTGGTTGTTGCATCAATTCTAAAATTAAATGGTCCTCATTTTTGTTCTCTACTCACACAGCATATATATATTTTTTATTTTTAGTACATTAATTTTCTTACATTATTAATTTTTTTATTTAAGATTATTAAAGTATGATTTTACATATTTATTTGAGTTTCTCCACATTATTATGGTTTCAAACATTGTCATGTCTAGTACTGTGTTCATACTATGCAATAAAAGAACTGTTGACATTTCCTTGCACTGCAGCTGCAAGGGAAATGAAGAAAAAAAGGAGTCAAGTGGTAAGCCAGTAACGTAGCGATTTGATCTTTGACTACAACTTTTTGACTCCCAATCCACTTAAAGAGTGAATGCTATTGAGATCTTAAATCTTAATTTTAGTGGGCCACAAGTATTTATAATTTGACTTTGATTTTTAGGCTGAAAAACCAAACAGAATGATAAATAAGTAACCATTTTGCCAGTTAGCCAAGCATGCATGGCATGGGCAGTCCACCTTCTCACCGACCACATTTAAAAACACATGGAACAGTCCCACTACTAGTCCACATGCAGGAGAGGTTGCAACCTGTAGGCAGTGGTAAAACAGTAATTAATGGACAAAGTGATGACTCGATTAGTAAAAGGAATCCGCCGTAAACGGCTAAACCGTAACATATACGCTTTTAATGTCGGATTTTGTAATTACTAGTACTGCTACTAATATAATATTTAATGTAAAGCATGTAGTACTTTTCAGCTGCTTAATCCTGCCTGGTCCTCTTTCACTCTCTTTATTCATTCTCTCTTTCTCTCCTTTCCTCCTTGCTCTCTCTCCTTCCCACTTTACACAAAATTCTTCCTTTCCCTTCTCCAAATCTAAATTTCCCCTAAAAAATCATTTTTTTTTCTTTTTGCTTCTCAAATATTAAAAATGAAAAATTATGAACCTTTTAGCTCAAATTCACAAACCCAGATTGTAAAATAACTCCTGGGTTGCTCTTAATTTCCAAAGATTAATAATGCTTACTTTTCTCTATAACATTCTAAGAATTCGTGGGTGCCTATGTTTGTAGCAGCACATGATACCCATCTCAACAGATTGCAGAGCTTTAATGCCGGATCTGGAGCTCAGCTTCCTCGATTCGCGTGTTAATGCCGTTAACAGCTTTTTATTAAAAAACGGCGATTTGTAGCTCCGGTTTTAGCTCAACGGAGCTTTAACGGCTGCTCTTGAGCTCATCTGTTAAAGAATCATACATTTCCATGATAGACCCAGGTTTGTGTCTTTGTTGTCTTCTTTGTTTACTTCACTCTTTTTTTTTAATCTGCTTTAGATTATACTATAAAAGAAACATGGTTATGTACGAATTGATTGCTTATTATCAGCTTTCTAGATCTGGGTAATTCCCAAGAATGTTTGTCCAATTTTGAGGGAAAAAAATTGAACTTCTTGTCTGCAGTAATTAAGAATTTAAGGTTCTGTATTTCTGCCTGTTATTGATCTTTTCCTTATGCTAGCAATTCACATTGCTGGTAGTGAAAGTGAAACTTGAGCTTCACTGTGCTTCCTTCAAACATGCAATTAGTTGGGACTTTCTCTTCTTAGAAGGGGAGCGGTATAATGTGGTTGGAGAATATGTGATTTTCGTGTAGTATAATTTTTGGGAATTAGGTTTTTAGATACTTTTCCAGAGACCAGAGATGTTCAATTCAACTTTTTTTTTCAATTCTCTTTTTCATTGCTTAAGACAATTTTGGTTGTTGAACAATTCTGCTATCAACAGTTACTTTAAATTTCCCTTCTACAGGTACAAGTTATTTATCTTGGTTCTTATTTGTATTAAAACATACCATAAAAAGTAGTACTGTAGTAATATTAGTACTATTGTATAGCAAGTACAGCTTGCTTTTACTGCTCTGTGATGAACAAAACACATGGTGCCTGCCTTGTTGTATGTAAGTATCCTTTTTTTATATTGGATTTGTTTTCCTGACCCTTTAACTAATAAGTACAATAAAAAAGGAGGTATTATTTTGCAGGCCTTAAAATGTGATGTGAAAAGTTTTATTGCTTTGCTTTATTCCTTCTAAGATAATGTCTTTGCCTCCTGCTTCTGGATAAATAATTCTCACTTTTTCCCCTTTAATTGTTTTTTTTTTCATTTTTCTTCTGATACTGGATATGATAAAAAAAAAAAGGAAACAAATGTGCTTAACTTTTCTTCTTGAAAAGTTCAGAAAATGCCCAATTGAGGATTTTCTCTCATTTTAGATATTTTAAATGTATTCAACCTCTATGGATAAAATGCTTACCGAAAAATGAATTTGAAATAATTGCCATCGTGCACAAGAATGTTGAAATGCTTCTTTTTAATTATTCTTTCCTAAAAAATGAGCCTGCTTCTGTTGTGAATTTCACCTACTGTTGAGTCCTAGGCTGTGATGTTCTGAACTCCCATGAGACGATATTACTATTGCAGCAGTAGAGTGGTTCTTTAATCCAAAAAAATTATTAGATCATGTCCTTTTAGCGTATAGATATGCATTTCTATGATTTTGAAGCACATAATTGCTATTCTGCAGTTCTTTTGTATGTGGTAAGCAGATGATTTGTTGCTCCTTACCATTGAACTGAAATTTCTCCTATGCTATTCAAAGTCAGACATTTCAAATTTCAAGTTAAACTTCAAAAGGCTAGAGGAAATGGAAGGCTGTTTTCTTCTTTTGTATCTTCCTCTGATCTTGATATTTGCATTTGAATATCAGAGAGTGAAAACTACTACTGCAATTACTGTCACTATTGCATTGATAATGCATCTGATCTCACAGTTAAAAATTTTGAACCTTGTAGTTTTCTTTATGAATCACGCTTGCAAGGGAATCAGCTTCCTATATCCCTTCCTGTAATGATTGGTGTTATTGCTTTCTCTTGTGGGGTGCCTAATGTTGTTCTGTGCTCTTCTGTTCTGAAGCAGGAAAGCAACAAGACATGCAGATATTACATTTTAATTACCATAGCCAATTCTATGTACTTTGTGCTATGCAACACTCCATAAGGCTCTACTTCACTTCAGTATTGCTGTTCCTCTTTATCGTAACGGATCTTTTTCCTCCTGCTTTTGCTGACCTGAACTCAGATAAGCAAGCACTTCTTGACTTTGCTGCTTCTCTCCCACATCGTCGGAACCTCAACTGGAACTCTAGTTCCCCAATCTGCACATCCTGGATAGGCATCACATGCACTCAAGATGGTACTCGTGTGCTTGCTCTCCGGCTTCCTGGAGTTGGACTTGTGGGCCCTATTCCTGCCAAAACGCTTAGTAAATTAGATGCCCTCAGGATTCTCAGCTTGCGATCCAACCTCTTGAACGGTAATCTTCCATCTGATATTACCTCCCTTCCATCACTTCATTACCTCTACCTCCAACATAATAAATTCTCTGGTGATATTCCTGCCTCTTTCTCCTCCCAACTCAATGTGCTGGATCTCTCATATAATTCTTTTACGGGGAAGATTCCACTAACACTACAAAATTTGACGCAATTGACCGGATTGAGCCTTCAGAACAACACTCTTTCTGGACCCATACCTGATCTCGACATTCGGCTTAAACATTTGAATTTGAGCTACAACAATCTTAATGGTTCAATTCCTTTGTCTCTTCAAAGGTTCCCCAATTCATCCTTCGTAGGAAACTCTTTCTTATGTGGACCACCTCTACAACCTTGCTCCCCTATCCTCCCTCCCCCTTCTCCATCACCTACTAACTCACCGCCACCATTACCAGTGTTTCCTAAAAAACAAAGCTCCAAAAAGAAACTGAGTTTGGGAGCTATCATTGCCATTGCAGCTGGAGGAGCTGCGGTTCTGTTTCTTCTGGCTCTAATTATCTTATGCTGCTGTACGAAGAAAAAAGATAATGGAGGAGGCAGTAGTGTATTAAAAGGGAAGGCCACTAGTGGTGGCAGGAGTGAGAAACCAAAAGAGGAGTTTGGGAGTGGGGTGCAAGAACCTGAGAAAAACAAGCTGGTTTTCTTTGAGGGTTGTTCTTATAATTTTGATCTTGAGGATTTATTAAGGGCTTCAGCTGAAGTCCTAGGAAAGGGTAGTTACGGTACAGCATATAAGGCTGTCTTGGAGGAGTCAACAACAGTGGTGGTGAAAAGGTTGAAAGAAATGGTGGTGGGGAAGAGGGACTTTGAACAGCAGATGGAGATTGTGGGAAGGGTTGGGCAGTACCCAAATGTCGTGCCACTCCGTGCTTATTATTACTCGAAGGATGAGAAGCTCTTGGTTTATGACTATATCCCTGGTGGCAACTTATCTGCTCTCATTCATGGTACACTATTTTCCTGCTTCTTTTTCTTTAAAAAAGTAAAAAGTAAAAAATCCTATTTTAGTAGTATCTGTTAATCTGTGCTCAACTCACCTTTGCATATTGTCCAACTCTTTCTGCTGGAGTATTCTCTTGTATCTTAAGCTCAGTTTTGATTTCACGACAGGAAACAGGGGAGCTGGAAGAATGCCACTAGACTGGACTTCCAGAGTGAAAATCTCCCTTGGAACTGCAAGAGGAATTGCCCACCTCCATTCTGTGGGTGGTCCAAAATTCACTCATGGAAATATCAAGTCCTCAAATGTACTCCTCAACCAAGATCTTGATGGGTGCGTCTCAGATTTCGGCCTAACCCCCCTTATGAATATACCTGCTACCCCATCTCGGAGTGCAGGTTATCGAGCTCCCGAGGTGATTGAAACCCGTAAACACACTCATAAGTCGGACGTGTACAGTTTTGGTGTCATCCTCCTTGAGATGCTGACCGGAAAAGCTCCACTCCAGTCGCCAGGGCGTGATGACATGGTCGATCTCCCTAGGTGGGTCCAGTCTGTTGTCAGGGAAGAATGGACAGCTGAGGTTTTCGATGTTGAGTTGATGAGATTCCAAAACATCGAAGAAGAAATGGTGCAGATGTTGCAAATAGCCATGGCCTGTGTGGCAAAGGTGCCAGACATGCGACCCAACATGAATGAAGTTGTTAAAATGATCGAAGAAATCCGGCAATCTGACTCGGAGAACCGACCATCTTCTGAAGAGAACAAATCAAAAGATTCAAATGTGCAGACCCCGTGATCTCTCTGAAAGTCGCAGCCGTTTGATTTCATCAAACTTCAAATGCAAGATCAAGCATTCTATACGACCGGCATGCATTGTAAGGTTTTCTCATTTATTCAAATCATCACATGCATCGGGTAACTTCTTAATTGTGAATCTGTCCAATTGAGCATTTTTTCTTAGATTTTAATTTCATTAGGTAATTTTATTTTTCATGATTTATTGTAATTTTTTTTTTTGTTCAACATTGTGAATCAATTGATGTTCTTCGATCGAGAACTTCCTGTAATGTTCCTCTTTTTAGTTGTTTAAACTTTAAAGGACGAAAAATCTGCACAGGGAAATGCAAAATCTGCCCGAGCTCACCTCGTTGATACCGTGCAGAACTGCATTATAAAACGGTTTTTGAAACAGTTTTTAGTAAATTAGTTGTTGGGTTAAAATTTGTTTATAAATTAGCGGTGGAGTTAAAATTTGTTTAACATTTAATAAAATAATAGTGAAAACAGTTTCTTTATATAAATTTAAAATTTTAAATATTACTTTACAGTTTTTGATTTTTTACTTTCAAAAATGTTTTTGACCTAATTTTTATTTCTTAAAAACAAATATCTTAAGCAAACCGGTTCACCTCTAAAACCAACAAATCAAAAAGTGTCTTTGTTATGCCAACTAGATTTACCAAAGATAGTTTGTGTTCTCCCTCAATTAGGTAACTAACAAAAATTTAGAGACATAAAAAAGATCTCCAAACCCAAAAACTCACATTGGTCCCTCCCCCTTTGGCCTCGGAGGATATATAGGAATGGCAGATTTGGAAAGAGGAATCGTTGCCATCCAACCCTCGCTGCCATTGCCACTGCCTCCCGGCCGCATTAACCTCAACCAACAATCTAACGAAGAACCTAAGTCTGCACATCGCACTCTCTTCTCCGATTTATCTTTCAAACAGTGTGCTTGAGTAAGCCCGTGAGGATGATGTTGATAGAGATTTAATCAAAAAATAATCTGATCACATGATCACAATAACAAAAATGATGATAAGATCAACGCAACGAGTACTATATTTATCAAGACCAAGATAATGAGAGGTGCCCTCCACGTTGTTACAAATGTTGTAGCGTATACATGCCTGACTGTTTGCCTTCTCCTTCTAGTTCTCTTCTTTGTTTGGTTATTTGTCGTTTCCTCTGTCAAATCATCTTGCTTAATAATGAGAGGTAACCATCCTCCTCCATTTTTTTTCTCTTTTTTCCCATGATTAATAATTCTTCTAATTTATTCTTCAAAAACCAAAGATTCAAATTCTTTAAACTTTGGTTTGAACTTCAAACCCGTGTCATGCTTAAGTTTTTGTACAACACAACTGTTTGTATGTCAATTTACCAAGTTAAATAAAAAGAAATGAAAAAATTCAATTTTCACATCAAATTAATTTTATAAACATTATTTGCCCTATTTAACTAGAACCCTAATCTTCAAAAGCACGCATTCAAAGTAAAACCAATCAGCATGGAATTAAGTTTTCGATCTTGGCCTTCTAGCTATTACTTTCAATCCCCTCTCTTCAAAATTAATGCATGGATTCTTCTGGTTTTCAGGTCTTTGGGATTTTAATTCGCAATCCTACATTGGTTGTTCGATATGGAAAATCACCTTACATTTTTACCAATATATGCAATTAATGTCAAATAAACAGAAATTTTACTGCATGAATGTCATTAAGATCTTTACTAATGGTTTTTTCATTAATTGGTGCAGGATATTAGGTTAACATATTATTTTTCATTAAATGATCACACTTGGCCTCTCTCGTTGAATTTTATGTCAGTATATTACTATGCATATATGTTTGTGTATGCGTGTTAAAACTTTATGTTTTTTTAAAGGAAGTGTGCATGCTAATACTATTACAACATCGCTAACTACAAAGATTTTATGACTTGATCTTAACTTTTCGTATGCGGGAATAAGATACCGTGATTGTGGGTCGAAACCATACAATAATTTTTTGGTGTTTTTACGGGAAATATTTCTCTCTCCATTTTTAGTGATCAAAATCTTTTATACTTTTTCATTTCGGTAGATTTTACAATGTCTTATTAAAAAATGAGGTATTCATACATCATTAAAACAACACATTTAGTAGTAAAAAAAATATTAGTATTCAGTGTTAAATCAGTACATTTGTAGTAAAAAATAAAATATCACTAAATAAATAGGTTTTACTATTAGTTGGTGGCTACCCAGCCAACAAAAAAATATAATCCCGAAATGAGAGGGATAAAGCTACATTTGTTCATCAATTAATGAAATCTCAAAATATTTGTGGATAATGTTTATCCCACGATTTGATTTTCAAAAAAGACGGTTATAAGAGACGGAGATAGGTTGAAAGCTTCTATAAATAAATGAGATAAAAAAAACAAGAATCAGTATTTATCGAAATCTCTTTGTTTTTGTTTTGAATAGAAGAACAAGCACAAAACCAAAATTCATAAACTTACATACATGAGGTTTTTTTTACCACCACACCAAAAAATATATTAATAAGACATGAATGTCTAACTTTTGATTGAGTTGTGAAAGCATGCACCTTTCACTTTTTAATAATTTTTTCAAGAAAAACACATGCATCTGCAAATGAGAAAGGTAAATAAGTTTGTTATTATAAGATTGACAACACGTGCAATGAAAAATTATAATTCTTTATGGAAAAACTAATGAATATTCTCAAAATACCACATAGTAAACATATTATGACAAAATCGTAATTTTTTTATTTGAAAATTAAAATAAAACAAAGTTGATGGTGAGATTGAATGTAATGTTATCAAATGGATAATATTAACATTTAATGTCACCATGAACTTGACCTTCGTTTCAATTCTTAAATAAAAAAGATCATAATCATTATATCATATCCATGCATAAATTATCCAATCACTCAATTATTTAAGTTCTTGCATCATATTAACCAAATATCACCATAACAATATTGAAGATGTCTTGGCTCCTAAAGAGCTCTTCATAATTCACGTGCAAATAAAATGTCTTGTTATAAATATTCCATTAACGATAAAATAGTAATTATATTAATGAATTTATTCGGTTTCAAAGTATAAAAATATTTTTTAAAAATATTTATGAAACTATTTTTAAAAAAATTAAATTTTTTTATCAATTTATAATTAAAAAAATAATCTTTTAATTGAATTTGAAATATATTTGATAATAAAATGATTAATTGGGGCAAGTACATTGCACTTTAATTTCTAAAATTACAACGGAGAAAGAAAAAAAAAAACCAGAGGACATGTGGATAAAACTGTGTAATTCAGGTGTCAATAGAAAATGCGATGGACGTTGTTCTTACGCCAAACGAGTGAGAAAAATCAAGAAGCACGCCCTTTCCTCTCTCTTTCTGTCTCTCTCTGGTCTATAATAAATAATTTCCTTTGAATCTGCCCCATAGCTTCTTTTCATTACCCTGTTCTTCTTCAAACGCTACGTTTCTCCATCAATCTTCTCAGTTCCCTCTCGGTATGCTCCCCCCTCCCGCTCTTTCTCTCTCTCTATATATATGTACACGTTTACCTATATGTTTGTGTATGTTCATCGAAGGGGATCTAGGGTGTTTATTTTTATGTAAAGTTCCTATCTTTTGATCTTATCTTGAGATCTTGCAAAATACTATGTTGATTTTGTTTGCCGGGCTTGCGATCTGGTGCTGATTCAGGTACTTGTTGGGTAATTATACGGTAATCTACTCTTTGTTTGTTTGATTCATGGCATCGAAACGTATCTTGAAGGAGCTCAAGGATTTACAAAAGGATCCTCCTACTTCTTGCAGCGCAGGTATGCAAATTTACGATCCCATGCTCAAATCTTTATTATTCTTTTTTTTGATAAATACTCAAAACTTTATTCTTCCTTTTTTTTATATAAATACTCAAAACTTTATTCTTCTATTAAGCATCAAGTGATTATCTTGTATTGTTAGTGCCCATTTGAATCGCCTTTTTCATGTTCAATACGGCTTATCATCGAATGTTTAATTTCTAACTAATTTTTCCCTATTACTTATAAAAAAAACTAATTGTGCCCTTTTAGCTAGTAAGGACTATGGAGTATTATTTTCCCTAAGATACAGTTGCTTTGATTTTTCTTTTATCTTTTTGAAAAAAAAAAAAAAGTTTTGCACTAATAAGTAGAAGAAAGTTCTCCTCTTTTTATAAAAGATTACTTTTCCGATATGGAGTTATTTGTTAGATAAGCATGCTGTGGTATAAAACTTCAGTCGAGTTGCTCATGGGTTGATGGGTTCCTTTATGCCTCTGTCCTCTATCAGCTCATTATATGGAAGGTGTTGTTAAGTCTTCTATCAAACTTTCATTTGAGTGTTAACTTTCTTAAATTCTTTGCTCAAGACAAAATTTTGTACTAACAAAGTTTGTGATTTTTATTTTATTCGTTATAGGTCCTGTTGCAGAGGACATGTTCCATTGGCAAGCAACTATTATGGGACCCACTGACAGCCCATACGCAGGAGGTGTCTTTTTAGTTTCCATTCATTTCCCCCCTGATTACCCATTTAAGCCCCCTAAGGTAAATTCGTTCCTTATTCGGTTCAATGTTACTGTTCCTATGTGGATTGCAATATATAATATACATTCTTCTGGAAAATACTTTCAAAACTGGAACTTGTCCTATGAAATCATGAAGGAACTTAGTATCTCAACACAGATTAGGAGTTATCCATTCCTTCCCAGTAATAAGATGAACATATGACTTGTATAGAAGCAAAGGTTACCTACCAGAGTGAGAGAGTCACTTTTAAAAGTCATCAAATCTTTTAGTAAGGTTATGTTCTCATATGCTGGCATTTGGCAAGGCAAAGATATGTTGAAGCATCTTGTGCCAGAGACCAAATTGTGTGATGAACAAGTTAATTAAGCAAGGTAGAGATACATTTTATAAATAGAACTAAAGAGAAGGAAATGAAAGGGTTTTAAGGTGATTTTTGGTGAGGGAAGCAAAGGCAAATTGAATAAGTTCAGATGAAAAAATTGAAAGGACAAATCTTCAAGTATTTTTCCCCCTTTTACACTATTTGCGCCCATATAGGTTTAACCTTTTTTTAATTGTTGTATTATTATCCACAAAAATTAAGAATTAGCATGATAACGGGAGAAGGCACTAACTTTTTTATTAAAAAAAAAGGAAAAGCACTTGAACTTGCTTTTCGTGACCATTTAGATCAATGAGAAAGAGTCTCATCTCTTAATCTTTCCAGAATTATTATACTCCCTCCGTCCCATATATATTGGCAAGTATTCCATATTGGGATGTTCGTTTGTCAATTTTGAAAAGTCAAAGCTCAACTTTATATAAGATTCCTAAATTACTTTTAAATTTAAGTTTCCTAGAAGACTCTACCATTAAAGTCTAGGTATTAAATAAGGGTATTTTTAAAAAGTAGGCTATAATTTAATGTTGTATCATTAATTACCATGTCTTGTAAAAAAAGTTGGGTTTTCTATAATGGGACGGAGAGAGTAATCACTTTGTTCTTAAGCTGTTAGCACCATATGGTTTGTTTTGCTAACCTTTTACAAGGATCCATGGGGGAGAGTCATTGACACCATGAATTCTGGAGCCATTATAATCACTTTTTTCTTAAGCTGTTAGCACCATCTGGGTTGGTTTGCTAACCTCCGACAAAAATGCATGGGGAGAGTCATCGACACCAGGAAACGTTGTTTAAAGACCTTGATCTAAAGGAGTTAATTGTAAATCATCAAACTGTGGTTGGTGCATTTTTAAATCTATTTGTTTGAAAGATTTTTATTATTTCTAAACCATTAGCACTAGGTTTTTATGTTGAAGGGGTTTTTACTCATTGATGTTATAATTATTACTAGTATTTAAATTTTGAAGCATCTTTGATTCTTCCAGGGTTTTGAATATTGAATCATACAAAAGCATTGATAGTTACAGTTTTTTACTCTATCCTTGTCAAATATTATAATTACACAATTATGAAACATCGGCGTTGGATTTCAGAATTTCTAGGTATCACTGGCAACTTGATATGTGTTGTGTGATGTAAATTAAATGAAATATGTTTTACTGTGTGTATCTCTTTATATCATATTGTCATATTTATTGATCTCCCTTTCTTTGCCCTTTCTTTTTTTTAAGTCTATTCTTTTAATGATTTTACATGTTAAGGTTGGTGTTGACTTGTTATTGTTGTAATTCTTAGTTTTGTTTTCTTACAAATTTTCTTCGCTCTTTTTTTATTGCTTATTTCAGGTTGCATTTAGGACAAAAGTCTTCCACCCAAATATTAATAGCAATGGGAGCATATGTTTGGATATTCTTAAAGAACAATGGAGTCCAGCACTAACCATTTCCAAGGTTTGATTTAGTTGTTTCCTTCCATTATCTTTAGCTGTCAAACATTAGAATTGAGCCTTATTCATTAACTTTTCAAGTCCATAGTCGTACAATCAAGATTCAAATCATGAATCGAAATCTTGACTTTGTGAATCGAGAACCGAGAAGTAAATTGTAATATCCACTATAAATTCTTAAATCGATTTAAGTTCACTTCTAAACATGCAAAACAAACAAAATATGTTTATAATGAAATATTTTTACTTATATTGAATGATCGTGTAGCCAATTAGAAAAGTACTTGTCTCTAAAGCAAGGAAAGGCAAGGGATGTGGGTTTGAATTCCACCATGATCTACTCTAATCAACATAGTCATATACTCTCTCTATATATATATAGATGAGAGAACTAATTAAATATTTGAGACTCGTGTTCCATACTAATCCATATTCAGAAGCAGTTGTTTACTAGTAACAACACTAATTTAATTTCAATAATAAAATTTTACAAGTTATCATACATTAGCAAGTTAGCAAAAACACCCCATGATAACAACCCATAGTTGATACCAATCATTTAAATCATTAATTCACTATTCATTAAAAGGTCCCATGCCCATGTATGTAACCCTTCCCATGTGATACCCATTTAGTTGACTCAATCAAATAGGAAAAGACAAATAAAACTCTCACACGCTGGTTCACTTATGTGAGTGTACTGTTTTCTGAAAAGCTGAGAAACAAAGTTGGAGAAAAGAACAAAATTCCAAAACACTTAAAAACTAATACACTGTTGAAAAGGTTTATTGTTAGAATTGAGTGATTCTTGATTCAAATCGTTAAGTTCGAGTCGATTCACCCACCCATCAACTTGAAATGGATGGGTGAATCGAAAATGATCATGAATCCTGTATGAATCGGTCGAATAATATGTGAACCGTACTAATCGATTGGAATCGATCAATTCGTGCGATTTAGTTCTAAAGGTTGAAGAAGGTTAAAAAAACTAAGGAAAAAAACACTTGCTGAATTTTCCTAAGTTTAAATTATGTTAAGTTTAGCGCTTAGTTATCTTATATTGACTGAGCCGGTTTAATGAGTTAATGGTATCACATGGGATGGGTTATATGGGTATCACATGGTACTTTTTAATGGAAAGTGAAATTAAATAATGGGCAGGGTTCCTACCATGAGTGCTATGGGTGTTGTTATAGTGACAGTGCTACCAACTTACTATAATAGTATAATGAGTTTTTCGCACAAATTAAGTTGCATTTAATACCCATTCAACTACTTTCATTTTTTTTAATGTTCTTAATAAATAGGTGATTAACTTAATATTTAACAATAACTAAACTAACCCAACCTAAATAAATAGTGTATTTAGAGAAAAAAGAAAAGCAATCATAATAAGTTTTAAACTTAGCTGATCAAACGTAATATAAAAAAATTGAAATATAAATAACATAGCTGAATATAACCCAACCTAAATAAAAAAGCAATCATAATAAGTTTTAAAAAAAAAAACTGTGTCATTTAAGACTTACAACCTGAGAGATGCTTATAACATGAAATAGCGCAAAACTATCTGCTGCTCCTCACTTAGATTTCTTTTAGTATTTTTCCCCTTTAAGAGAATTGAAAACTAATTTTATCAGCTATGTCAAAAACTCATTAGACTTGTATTTTTTTTTCCTTTAAAAATAATAGCACGCTATTTAGGTTGGGTTATCACCTATTTATTAGGTTAAAGATTCAATAAAGTGGAGGGTGTTAGATGAGCATTAAATGCAACCTAAGGGCACAAGTTAGAAAAACTCTAGTATAATTTATTAGTTCTATCGTTTTTTTACTGTGGCTATAATATGTTAATTATAGAGATCATGGTGGGATTCAAACCCACATAACCCACGTCACTTGCTTTCAGGGTAAGCACCTTTCCAATTGGCATTTAATATATGTTAAAATATTTCATTTTTAAAGTATTTTATTTGTTTTACATGCATACATGTCAATTTAATTTATTTTAAGAATTTGTATTGAATCTTGCAATTCGTTTCAGTTCTTGATATTCACAAAATCAAGAATTTGAATCTCAATACTCATGCCATGCTCTGTTGGAACTAAAATTTCCAAAAGTTGACTCCTATGAAAGTGATGAATTACAGCACACGCATGCACACGAACAGTAACAATAATAGTGAGGTCATCAGAGGCGCATTGTATGTTCGTAATTTGTTTCTTGTCCCTCTGTCCTCACATTGTTTAACTTTTCCACATGGATTTTGCTTGGTTAGTAAACCCCAGGATTGAAGATTTGAATATGTTTCTTTACTTGGCAATTTTTATTTTTGTTGTTTTAGTAGATACTATATACTGGCATTTTCAAAACATCTACCTTGTTAGTTATTTAATGGGTTGTTCAGTGAATATCTTTGTAACGCTGATAAGGTCTTGCACATCATTGGCACAGGTTGTGCTTGCTGATAATGGGTTTTCTATACTGCGATCTTTAAACATTAGTTTTTATGATTTAGTTTCTTATAACATCTGAGTTTTGTATATGACTCAATTTCTGGGTCGAGTTTGAAAATCCATTTTATATTTTCTTTTTCAATCTAAAACCATATGTATGAAAAACTATTTTAATGTGAAAATGGCAAGCAGATTACTACAGAAAGTGTTCCCTGATAGTGAAGAGTAAAATCTTTAGGATTTGTAGTTGGTTTGGTATTTCAGTTTTTAGATATTTAGTGGGAAGGTGATTAATAAAACCTTTCACTTTTACTTTCTTTCATTCATTATAGGTTCTTTTATCTATATGCTCGCTGTTGACGGACCCAAACCCAGATGATCCACTTGTGCCTGAAATTGCCCACATGTACAAGACTGATAGAGCCAAGTACGAGGCCACAGCTCGCAGCTGGACTCAAAAGTACGCCATGGGCTGATGGTTATGAATAATTCAGGACTCTGGTCGTTATCTCCTCTATAGATGAAAGGAAAGAAATATTTAGAGTGCTCCTTAACCGGTACTGTTTTAATTGGGGAGTCAAATTGTTATGGAACTTTATTCATCATTTTGTGAATATCTGTTTTAAGAATTGAAGAGTGGGACGAACTGTAAAGTAATGTCATGTTTTCAGGTGGATGCTCTGCTTGTCTATCAACCCTAGCATTTATCGCATACGTAAAATGATTGATTTGGAATAATATGTGGCACTAAAACTTTTTAGTACTAGTATATACATAGCAGGTTTCTTCTAGACCAACCTGGTGTTAGGTAGGTTGGAACTAACTGCTAGGCACAAACTAGAGGTACAAGCTCTTGTTGAAAGAGTTTGCGCATTTCTGTGTGTATCTGAACCATTAATGGTTTCCGTAGCCAAATGTGTTTCCTCAAGTGCTGTGGGTACTGTCTTCTTGAGGTTTGTCCAATTGATCGTATGATGGATGTTGATTGGAGGTACAAGCTCTTTTCTTGGGATCTAATTGTTGGTTTGGTTTCAAAGATGGGAGCTGCAAAGTGTTAGGGAGCTGACCCAGGCCTCTGCGTAGTGGTTACCTGCTGTGATGCGGATATGGTGATTACAGAGTAATGATGGGATTTGTGAGAGTATGTTTTTCGAGTGAGGGTTACAGTTGTGTAATTCCTATTTGTTGACAGGTGTGCTAACAAAATCTTAGTTGACGGTATCATTGTCATCCATATGGAGCAGCATGAAAGAAGGATGTATTTCCAATGGATTCTTCATTCTTTGATGGACTGGCTGATATAAATAGTTTCACATGCATTGATATGGCGATCCATACTATTTCTGTACGTGGCCTTTCTTTAGTGGTAGGGAAAAATCATATCTGGTTGGGCATTTAAGCTGTCCATTAAGTTTATCTGATAAATTTCAGAAGAAAAAGTTGTGACGAACACGGCAGTGGAGTTGTTGAAATCCAATTTGTCAAACGTAGTGGGCAAATGGCATTTTTAAGGAGTTGATGACGTTGATATTAGGCCTATCATTGATTGGTAGTGTGTAATTTTTATAGGAAGGAAGAAAGAAAAATACGGATGGGGCAAAAACAATGAGGTCTGTAATTTTTATTTTTTTAACATTTTTGTCAACAATTTGTAGATTTTTAACTTAATCAGGAAATTAACACTTTATTTTTTGGTTTTTAATATAATTTGAAAGATTAAGTTTTTTATTTTTTAATATTATATTAAAAAGATGGTGATTTATATATATGAGATGAGAATATCAATATTTTTATTATTATTTTCTTTCATTTTTTTTATCAAACAATAAAAAACATATCTTTCATTCGTTTTTTATTCTCCCTCTATCAATTATATTTTGAGTCTGTTTACTTTGCACAAAGAATAAAATAAAATTAAAATTTTAAAAATAAAGTTTGAAAGGGATTTGAAGGAGATAAAATGTTGGTACATCATATTATTTTATATATAATTGAAAAGAATATAATTATCATGTTAAATGTAGATAATCCTATCATTTTCAATAAATCAATTAGACTTTGTATATTTTCTACCCAAAAAATTATTACATTTTTATTTTTTTAAGCTTTAATTTTAGAGCATTAATCTTATTTTTGCCTTTTGTGAGACAATGACGTTAGTTACACAATTTGAATTAAAAACGTGTCTACTCTTTGAAGTTGTGCATATACTATATGCCTTGCAATGCCCAGAGTTGAATAAATTTTGAAATTGGTATGTTATATATTCTATAAGCATGTCAACACGAGTTTTTTTTTTGTGATAAAACAAAAGTAAAAAAATTAAGTCTGAATTAGAGAGAAAAACATAAGTTGAATATAAAGTAATATGTTAACAATTATCAAACAAAATAAATGAAAAAAATAATATAAAAAAAATATAAAGAATTAAAGTCAATTGAATTATATATATAATTTTACTTAAATAAAATTTTATTAAACATTTTAAATAATAAATAATAAATAATAAATAATAATTTTAATTTTATTAATAATATAGATATATATAGATATGCTTGATCGTTTCCTTTGGTTTAGAAAAAAAATTGACTGTTGTTGTCGGAATCTGAACTTGGATTTTGTTATCATATTAAAAAATTGTAGGTAAATTAAATATTATATTATGGAGTATTAAGGCCAAACCTCTTAAGAAAATGTCCTACGTCTACAAAGAGACTTATCGCTTGGTTGACAAGCAACGAGGGGGTCTGCAACTCAAGTGCATGATTGCTAACATGCTGACCCATTACCTTCTAGAAGAGCCTTTGCTTTTTCTTCAAGCGAAAATCCAACTCCCACAAAACACCTTTTCAACGTTTCTATGCTTTATTTAAACCTCATCTTAATTATTCTAATTTTCATTTCCGCAATGTTTGGTCTCTTCCTAAATAGTAGAAGAGAAAGGTTTTTCTTTTACCTAGTCTAGAAATGAAAACGAAGGTTATCAATTCTGTTTCATTTCAAATAATCAAAACGTTTTGATTCTGTAAATAAAATGGTACATTAAACCCTTTTGTTTTATTTCGTTGTCTATTTAAATTGTTTTAGTTTGTTTCAACTTATTTCGATTGGTACTTAATTTTTATAACAGATTAAAGTGTTTTAATATTAAAATATTTAATTACCTATCTATTTTTAAGTACCTTTTTTCAAGAGTATTTTATAATTCAAAAAAATTGATGATTGAATCGAATGCATAGTTGGATTCGCATGGCGTAACTTTTCATCGACGACGACAGTAACAGATCTTAACAGAACTTAGTGAGTTTCGATCGCGAGATCCTTTTGATGTTGATGGTGAGAATTGTGCTACATGAAATTCATCGAAAAATGACAAAGATGAAGAAAAAAAGGGTATGAAATTCGTCGAAAAAAATGAGAGGACAAAGAAGCATGAAGTGGTGCAAGGTATGAACGAAAGAAAAAAAAAACTTATAGGATAATTTATGTCCTAAAGGGAGGGTAGATAGAATTCATGGAACTAGAATTAAGTTTGTTATACCATAATTTTATGTGAACAGTCAATCACTCAAACTAAATATAAAATCAATTGTTTATGTATGAGTAATTTAGTTATATTTCACTTTTGTATTCAAACCAAATAACTCGTTAGTATTTAAATTTAAATAAATGCATCTCTTTGTGTTATTTATATGCACATACCATAAATAAAGGATGCATTTGAAATGAAATTTAAATTTATATATAATTTAAAATTTTCAATGATTTAGTGTTTTGAAATACATTAATCAAACCTTAAAAGAATGAAAAAAAAAATGAATATTGTGGATACTCTAACGCGTCAACTAAATAGCATTGACCGGACACCAGTTGGCAGAGTGTGGAACGAGTGATTGTCACGCATTCCCAAATCAGGGGGGCACGAGTGAGGCAAAGGACCCTAAGGATACTTTTATGTTTCGTATTGAGTGTCGTGAAAATTGCAATGCGTTGTCGGTTTTCACTTCTCACACTTTTTAACATGATTACGGTGTTAGACAAGAGACCATCACAGTAAGTTTTAGCTCATCTATGCCATGTGGAGCCCAATCACCTCCTAACTTACCTACTTTTGTCCTACGATTGTGCATTGACATGGAAATTTTTATTTGTCGATCCCTACCTAATTGGTATTTTCCTACCTTAATTACTTAGTGATGGGCGGTGATCAATTTCATAGTTTTTGCTGATTTGTACAATTGCAATAAATTATTACTTAATCCACTCTACATTTAGGATATAATTGGATAGAATTTAGTTTTTATCAAATTATTTGAATTTAAATTTGATTAAATTTTAATTTAATTGAGTTTGAGTTTGAGTTTTAAAATTAAGTTTAAATAACTTTAAGGTTCAATTCAAAAAACTTTCGAACAGTTTTATAAGGTATTATCGAGCTCAAACTCAAATCAATATTTATTCATTAAAATTTTAGTTCAAGACTTGACAATCCAAGGCCCGAGATCTAGTTCGGATTCGAATAGATTCGTTTGTTATCGAGCTCGAATCAAGTCAAACTCGAACCATCATAAAATTTATCGAATTCAAATTCAATTTTCAAGCTCGGTTTGAACTCGAGTTCGAACTTGTTCATTTTAAATCTAGTCGAGCTCGAATAACTTAATATTTAAACTCAATTCGACTTTAATCTATCTCTATTTTTGAAAGCTTCTTTATTTATAGTACAATATGTCAATAAGTAAACTTATATTTGTCATCGATTTTTTATTATTCATGTAAACATTTAAAATTAAATTTTTTATTTTGTTATAATGATTTCATTAAAACAAAATTAATAAAACACGTAAAATTCCTAAAAATTTTAAAAAGCGTATTTCTGTGAACGAGATAAACGTTGGATATGGCAGTGCTCTGTCTATTTGCGCGTATGTATTCACAATAGCCAACTGTATTTGGCACTATGGTAGTGGTGAGTGGAGACGACTTTTGCAATTGAAGTAAGTTTAGTTTAATTACCCATGAAAATGGGAATTTTATGGGTTAGTTATAAGAATTGATAGATAAAAGAATCACCACTTTTGACACGTCAAAGAGACAGCTGCTTAGATTCGTAAAAATTTAATTTGTAATTTATTGTTTTAATTTTTAAAAAATTACAATAAAATTATTATAACAAATAATTTTTAAATTTTAATTGATTTTTATTTAAATATAAAAAATGAATGATAGTAATAAAAAGTGTTGAAATATCTTTTGGAATATAAGTGATGTACATGTCTTTTCTTTTTCTCCCACTTTTTGCCATTACTTTTTCTTTCTCTTATTTTTTCTGTTAAATTTTAATTTTTATTCATAAAGTTTTAATCATTTTTTATTTTGATGGAGGATTTGATTGAAAAAATATTATAAAACAAAAATAGGAAATGACAAAAACCTGGACAACCAAAATTGGGTTTAACTTCTCTCTTTTTCTCTCTTTCCATTTATGTGATTACAGTAATATATTATTTAATAAAAAATTACAGTAATATTACTGCTAGTATTCTTTATTAAGTCCCTTTCCCGCCAAAAGCGTAACACTCTTTGCAGCCATATAGCCAGTGTGTTTGTCAGATTGTGCCGCACCGTAAAAAAGTCTTTGGTTTCTTTTTATTTTTTATTTTTCCATCTGTCGTCAAACCCCCAACTCCTCAACATTGCCCTTTTCCCCTATAAATTGCATGCGTATCACACATCACTCAGATTCTTTCACTCTGCCCAAGAAGGCAAGATAATCTGATACTCAGTATCTTCAATTCAAAGCGCACACAGAGTCCCCTTCTTTAATTGCATGCCTTTGCTCCCTTCTTTACATGCTTTTACCCTTCATGTCTTGACCCAACTGACCAAACCCATCTGCTACCGATGGATCTGCTGTCTCCTTCTATAAACCCCGCTATGTCCGTACAACAACAGCTCAAGTTCTCTGAACATGTAGTCACCACCACAAGAAAGCACATCGCTGACCGGAAACCTCCGATTCCCGGTGGCCCTCTTCTCAAAATCCACCGAAGAATAGTCAGGATCATCCACACGGACGCCGATGCTACCGATTCTTCCTCCAGCGACGAAGACGAAGGCCGAAGACTAGTGAAATCCGTTCGGAGAGTCAAAAGGCACGTGCGAGAGATCAACTTTGACCATTCACCAGCTCCAGCTCCAGCTCCGGCTCCGGTTCCGGTTCCAGTTCCAACTAGACTACACAAGCAGGATCCAACTAAGAGACAGAAACCGTCAAGGTCGCGGAAATCTGACGTCACTCGCCGGAAGAAGTTCAGGGGCGTCCGCCAGAGGCCTTGGGGCAAATGGGCCGCCGAGATCCGAGACCCGAACCGAGGAAAACGGGTCTGGCTCGGGACCTTTAATACCGCGGAGGAAGCCGCCGCGGTCTACGATAGAGCTGCGGTGGAGCTAAAGGGTCCTGATGCCGTTACGAACCTCCGTAACCCATGTGTAACGGAAAGTATGGTCGTTGATTGTCAAAGAGTTGACGGTTTTGACTACTACTCCCCTAGCACCGCCACGTCATCGCCAACGTCGGTCCTCTGTTACGACGAGATGACGCCGTTTGAAGGCCTTGGTTACTGCGATTTCGACGCCTTCGGGTTCGATATTGACGTTCCGTTAAGTCTGTCGGACTTTATGTTGTCCGGTAAGCACTTCGGCGGGGAAGAGTTCGGCGAGCTTGACGTTGACGATTTCTTAGTCGACATGATTGCCTAAAGAAATCAGTATTTATGCACGTGTCTTTACTACTCCATACATGAAACTGCTGTTTGGTCATTAGATGAAAGTTTGGGGTGTTTCTGGTAATTTCGCTTGCTAGCAGCCCCTTCGTGAATCAAGTAGGCAAGTGTTTGCTAAGTTGCATAGTATTATCGGTTATTGTGGCGATGCGAGTTGGGCCAAGAGGAGAGATATGAGAAATTAGACCACGAGATTCCAAAACTACCCTCAAGTGTCTGGCTTGATATTTTTGTCAAACTAGGTAGTGCAAGTATAGAGCTATTTTTTTTTTTTTTTTTACGATTATACGACGATATTGGTGTAAGGTGATTATTTATTTATGGTAATTGATGTAATTACGTGCAATTTTTAATGATTTTGGGAAAAGGCAAAAGAGTGGTTTGAGAATTGAAAAGAGAGTGAAGGGACGATGATTCCTTTGATATCACGCAAAGCGTTGAAAACCAAATCTAAGATTATTATTAGTAAATTTGTATTATATTGAATATTTTAAGCTAAGTGCTTTTATTCCGATGGTTTCTTGGCCTTTTTCACTTTTGGTACTGTTGATAGTGGCTTGTTAGATTAGCGGCTTTGCTCCGCTGGATGGCATAAACACGTGTTCGAAAAGAAGGCCCTCATGAAAATATCAATTCGTCACGCGATGAGGTTGGCTTTTGTCGGATATTTTGGGTTTCACAATAATTTAGGTTCTTTTCCTTTTTTTTTTTCGTATATGGAAAAGAAAATTGAGAAAAACAATTTAAACTCTACCGTTTTCCTCAACTCAACTTTGAATGTGATTCTTCAAACGTCAAGTTTGAACAAAAATCAATTTGATTTAATGTAATTGTAGGTGTGCCATCAATTACAGACTATACAGTGACAAAATTGAATTTTTTATTTTATTAATCTATTAGTCAAACATTGACTATATGAATCACATTAAACAAATGTAATTTAAGTGTGGTTTTCAAACATCATCATTATTGTATTTAGAGAATGAATTTTTGAATTTTTACTTACCGTTAAATTGTGTTGATTTTTTTTTTACGAAAGTCTCGTGTTAGCTTAATATTGAAAGTTTAATGTCGTATTGACACATTAAATTTCGAGGGATTACATTAAAACTTATGGTAAATTGTAGGGCTTAAAGCACAATACGACTATATATTATCTCATTCATATCGACTATATGGAAAAAGATAAAAAAACAACATATGGGTACAACTAGCAAAGCATACATTTTTTGGATACAAACTAATGAGACCGCACTACACAAATATAAAATATTTTTTTTACTTGTCTTTCCGTGTTATTAATGAAATTTCATAGAACCAATAGAGTTACAAAACAAAAAAAAAATCAAAACTTATTATCTCAACGTTTTAATAATAATGGATCCATTATTGTTATGTTTAAAATTTGATTAAGAAAAATGATAAGTGATTTATATAGTAACACGGGTGTAAATATTTTTATCACATAAAAATAATTTAAAAACATAAATAATATTAAAATTGATAATAAAATTAAAAGGTATAAAACTCAGCTTTTGATTTGAGACTTAAATTAACTTTTTACGGCAACCGTTGTTTTAAACTAACTACCAAGCAGGCACTGACCATATGCACAACCCTCCAAAGAAAAAAGAAAGAAAATCAACCAATTTGACACCAAAGACTTTTATCCTTAAATCTCACAGGCGACTTGTAAAAGATGTGGACTTGGAGACGGTCGTGGGGCCGGTGGCCCATAACAATGCGGTGCGTTGTGGTTTATAATAAAGAAGGGCCCACTTTGCTGGCTCAAGGCTTTGGATACTTTGTTGATGATGGAATTGAAATTGATGTGTACCGGCGGATGCAAAATAGTGGTACATTTCAAAATAAAAATAAAGCAAAATTAGGAGGGAATTGTGGTATATGTCACAGAAATTTGGAATAAGATCGAAAAGAGGGAGGGTAGGGCCCATGGTTGGCTACCAAACAGATAATTGATTTCAATAAGTTCCCAAACAAACCATTTGAGGTGGGGCACATTACGATTTTTTTTTTTTTTTTTTTGTATTTTTGTATTTTAGCGCACTATAATTTTTATTACTCTTTTAAAAATATGAAAAAAAAATTAACTAATACAGTGTCACGAGAGATATATGATACAAAAATTCATCTCACTTTTGAATGAAAATAAAATATATTTTTTCTATGTTTTTTTATACTGTAAAATAGACTCTTATACCATTCATATCTAATAAGTGAAAGGCTCTTATACGATTCTGGTTTGGGGATAAATGTTGTTGTGTCAATAAATACTTTTCCATATATGTTGTCTTAAATTATTAAATGAGCACCCCAAATTTTTTTCATCGAACTGTTTGTTTCCATTTCAAAATTAAGACCCAATTATTTTCTTAATTATTTTAAAAAAATAATTAAGTGTTATTTTTCAAATTATACTAAATGTGCAAACTGTTAAAAAAATGTTAAAGAATGTTAACTATAACTTAATTTCTTTAGGCCCAAGCTCATCATCGTAATGATCTTATTTCTTTTGCTTTTTTTCGATACAGATATGGTTCGATTCTTTTATTCTATTCAATTTGTTGTAGTTTGAGAGAATTATCTCTATAAAACTTTTGTACTCCGTTTGATTATAATAAAATCTCTAACATTCTTCTTTCTTTACTCCCAAATATCAAATTACTATAATTTGTGCAAAAATTGAGCAAACTGAACACCATAGAGATATATTCCATTTACCATATCCCAATAAACAATAACATACACACCTAAATTTTGGAACTCGTTTGAAAGAGTTCAGTAGAGTTTATGAAATAATTTTTATTTTTTATAAATATAAAAGAAATCAAACATTGCTAAAAAACGGTTTATATCATAGTTGTGTTTTTTAAAAACTTAATATGTAAAAAATATTGTTTTTCTTGCCGTTTTACGAAACGCTAAACAACTTATGACTATAATGTTGTTTCATCATAAACTGTTTCAAAAACTATTTCATAAACCATAAAACCATTTCTACTGTTAGGCTGAACGTGTTTTTAAAGAACCAGTTTGCTATATGAAAAGCGACCATAAGCATCATGATACCGCGAGTGCAATTAGCTTAGTTGGTAAAAAAATTCCCATCTCGTTTGAAGAGGATTTGGGGAAGATTGTTTTCTTTGTGATGTAAGGATGAAGATTAAAACCAATCTTCGATCAGGTTCAGAGATCGTATTCCCCATCTCGATTAATACCAAAACATGATATTGTGTTAATAATATTATAGAATATGTATTTTTTGTTTTATAAATACATAAATATGACATTACATAATTTTTTACAAATACATATTTGTATGAATTAAACGCCAATTTGATGTAATGTATTTATTTTTTTCATGTTATATTACTTCTATCAAGTGTATTCTTTTCAATAAATAAAGTTGCTAATGGAGAATCTTCCTTCCATTTATTCTCCGTCATGGACTATAATGAAGAACAAAAAAATCCCCGCAAGTATGGGCCGAGGCCACAGGGACGGGATGTTGGAGGTTGGGGCTTGGAATGATAAAAAGAGTGTGAGAGAAAATCTTAAAACTACCAAAAAATAGGCCCATAGAGAAAATGAATTTATTGCCACAATGAGGCAATACTGTAGTCTGTAGGCAGTGTTCAAGGCCCAAAATGAAATAAGGGCATTGTAGTTTACATTAAGAAGCCCATTTAAGGTATCTACCCTAAAAGAACAATTTTATAGGCAGGCTTTGCGAAAAGGCGGTCCAGCGATTTGCCCAAAATCAGGGACTTAGGGGTTCTGAGCGAGAGAATTCTCACGCTACATGCCCTATAAAGGCCAACATAAACGCCACAGCAGGTAACGGCAGCAAGTATAGCAACGCAGACAAAAGAAACGATTCGCAGAGAGATAAGAGAAAGCAGGAGGCCGATAGGTAGAGATAAGTTGCCCAACACGCTAATCGCGTCACAACATAGAACGAATCTTAGATCTCGGTTTCTATTCAAGCTGGTAAATGCTTCTTGCTCTGCTTATATGATCTTCAATTTCTAGGGTTTGTAAGGGGCTTATTGCATATGCCAGGGTTTCGTTTATTAACTGATGATTGTTGGGTTTTCTTTTTTGACTAGATTTTTTATGGGTGAATACGATGCTTGTGTTTGTGGTTTCTGGGTTGTGATATTTAGCTTAATGGATTTTGGGTTGACGTGTTTGATTTTCTTGCATTGAAAATGTGATTTTTATATATCCGCCCAGTTCTCTTTTATCTGTTTGTCTATCTGTCTGACTTTCTCATTCTATTGACATGTTTGCTTTGTGTTTCTGTATCTTAGATGCTAATTTTGATAATGAAGTAAACAATGGACAATTGATCATTATTTTGGTATTTGTATTTTGTAACTTTGTCGAATTTAAAGCTTTTGATTGTCTTGTGTCTGGCGTGTGTATGCTTTTCTTTCTCACCCTTTAGAGGATAGAGTTTTGGGTATTATAAACGTTTTTAATTTTTCTTGTTATGTAGCAATCATGGCGGACGAAACTCTGAATGATGTGAAGGAGGAAGTTCCAGAAGTAAGTTTGTTTGTTTCTCTTTTGAAGTATATTAAATAAACGTGTAGTGTTTTGTTGTCATCTTATTTTTCCTCTCTTGACTGTGATATATTTCTCTGTGAACTTCTTCATCCAGATTGTCCCATTCGACCCTACTAAAAAGAAGAAGAAGAAGAAGGTTGTATTACAGGATCCTGCAGATGATTATGTGGACAAGTTGGCTGAGAAAACTGAATCATTGTCAGGTACATAAATGATCCATTTTATTTGGTATGATCTTTGGTAATGTCTTACTTTTACTTGTAGTTTCTTAATCTGCACCGTATCCATTTTCTTTATCTGGAGACCTATTACTGTTTTTCTTACCTGCAGTCTCTGATGGGCTTGAAAGTACTTTTGCTGGTTTGAAAAAGAAGAAGAAGAAACCAGTAAGTTCACACACTTTTTACAATGGATGGGTAGAATTTTTTATTTGTAAAATGAGTGGATGTGTGTGTGTCCATATAATGCACACATACCTTAGTATGTCTTATGAGGCAATTGACATTTTTGATGTAGGTGGAAACCAGCTTATTGAATGAGGATAGTGGGGATGTTGGAGAAGATGGGGATGGTAATATTGCATCTTTCAGAGAAGCAATTATGAAATTAACAGAGTGTATCATGCACATCTTGCCTTATCTATAGAATCTAAGATATAACATGATGCAGATCTCGGTGGAGAGGATGAAGATGGTGTAGGAATTGTCTTACAGCAGCGTTATCCTTGGGAAGGGAGTGACCGTGATTATGAGTATGAGGAGGTATATTATTTAATCCAATGTAATTTGAGTTCTTTCTTCAAATTGCAATAATATTGGTTTCTTAGTCCCTTCTATTTACACTGTAATAAATCTTGGATTTTTCTTGTTCTTTATTAGGGGGTTAAAAAATACCCTAAAAAACCAAACCAAACAGGAAAATCCGCTAGCTAATATTTTCAGTTTTGTTTCGCTTCATACTTCAAATTTTTGGTTCAGTTTCGTGGTTTCGTTTTAAAAACAATAGTTAATTGAACTGATATATTATAAACAATTTAAATATGTCATATAGATATGTTTGAGTTTGACAAATGTCATGTGCTTACAGGGTTTGGATCACATATCACTTTGCACCAACAATTCCATAAATACTAATTCACACATTTTTATTTCACATTATGTACACACCCATGAAGTTTTAAATTTTTTTATATTTCTCAACTTACGAGGTATGAGGTAATTGAGCTGCTCCCCCCCCCCCCTTCAGACCTTTATATCCATGCCTCAACAACACCCCCCAACTTCTTATAAAAAATCAACACCCCACGGCTTTATACGCATGCCCCCTTTGCAGACATTAACAAACCGCTAACTGTGCTTCACATGTTCTATGTAACCCTTACTCACAACTACAACAACCAAAAAAGAACCCAGAAAGAGAACCAAATGGCTCCTACAATGCTCACACTCTTGCAGAGGAGAAAAACCTCCAGGACCTTTACCCCCCAGCTTTATATACATGCCCCCTTTGAACCCATTAATAAACTGCTAACTGTGCTTCACATGTTCTTTGTAACCATTCCTCACAACTACATCAACATTATAACCAAAAAAGGAACCCAGAAAAAGAACCGAATGGCTCCTACAATGCTCACACTCTTGTAGAGGAGAAAAACCTCCAGGCAAGCTTTGTTCATGACTAGGACTAAGGTTGTTGCCTCTATCTGTATATCTGCGCTGTGTTGAGATTGAGAGAGCGAGAGATGAGGGCTTTCTGCTTTAGCAGCATTCAACCAGTGAGGAAAGAAAAGAAAAGAAAAGTTAAAAGCTGGTGAAGAAGAAACATAGGGGAAGAAGAAAAGGGTAGGAATTATTAATTATTTTTTGGTCTTTTCAATTGGTATTATTGTTATATTCTCCCTGACCCATTTATTTTGGCAATTATTCCATTTTGGGATATCTTATATTGCTTGTTTACTTTGAAAAGTTAATGTTCAACGTTATTTTAAGTTTCCTAAACTGCCACTTAAGTCTAGTGAAAGTAAGTTATAATTTGATGAGGTGTAACATTCTTATATGCTTTGTAAGCATTTGGATTGATGTTTGAATTTGGGCTTTTAGATTTTAGGTTGCTAATGATGGTAGATAATTTGTTTACTTCTCTTGGGAATGATTGTTTTAAAGAATGTTTTGGTTGGGTTTTGTTAAGTGTTGGTTTTTTTATCATAGCAATTGATTAACTGAACTTTGGTCTACTCATTAGTTCGGTTTGGGTTTGGTTTGATTTTTCGCTGAACTGAAATTTTGACTAAAACCCTGAAGACCCCTAGTTCTCATTACTTATGAAGAGGCTTGAAGATGATTTGATGTCTTTGATTTTAATTTGTACATTCCTTTCTTTTAATAGTTTTTCTTCCTTTGAATTGTATGGTGTGTGCAGCTTCTTGGTAGGGTGTTTAACATTCTTCGGGAGAATAATCCAGAGCTTGCCGGAGATAGGCGTAGAACTGTTATGAGGCCTCCACAAGTTCTTCGTGAGGGCACAAAGAAAACCGTTTTTGTGAATTTCATGGATCTTTGCAAGACGTATGTTCAAATTCTGTTCCCTAAATGTTATTAATTTGTCTTGCCTAGGGGAATTGGTGTCCGATCTCATAACATTGCATCTCAATTTATTTTTTAGCAGTTGGGTGACTCTTGCTTCACCTTGGATTCTAAATACCAGTTCCTTTCTATGTGGATGTTTACCATGCTCATATGGGCCTGTTTTGGGTTTTATTTTTGCCACTTTTCTAGATTTCGCTGTGTAATGATATGCCACTGAAATTTGTATAGATTAATACATGAAAATAATTGTATATCGAACTCTTCATTCTCGTGAGCAAATAGTGGAAGTTACTTTAGTATTTATTTTATCCTGTAATCAAGTTTAATTGTATCTTGTGTATGTTTTGTTACTTTCGGATGTTGTTTGGTGCTTCATATGTGGCGATTGATTTACTAAATTGCGTAGCAAACTTGAACTCCTTCCCTGATATTTTTCCTCAACTGTGAAAAAATTGTAGGATGCATCGGCAGCCAGACCACGTCATGGCTTTCTTGCTTGCTGAACTGGGGACTAGTGGATCACTTGATGGACAACAAAGATTGGTTGTTAAGGGGAGATTTGCACCAAAAAATTTTGAAGGGATCCTACGACGATATATTAGTAAGTATCTGGCCTCTATGTTGGTTTATGTGATGCCAAACTTAAATATATAATTGAATTTGGAACTGTCTCTTACTATTGCCTTACTAATGTTGATATCTTTCACATCATGTTTTCAGATGAATATGTTATTTGCCTTGGGTGCAAAAGTCCAGACACAATTCTTTCAAAGGAGAATAGGCTCTTTTTTCTCAGATGTGAGAAGGTTAGTCTATATGCTTCCCATGTTCTTTTTCTTCTCACTGTTCAGTTGTGGCTCTTGTTATACTTGCAATATGGTCTTCGCTGCTTGAAAGAAATTGATAGAACTAGAATGTTATTCTTATCACTAATAAAAGAATGTTATTATTATCATTGTTGTTAGTGGGGGTTTTTAATTTTCTTCCCCTTTAAAATCTTTTTATGAGGAGACCTATGATGACATCATAATTGCCTACATTGTCAGAGTCTTATCAATGACAGAGTAATGTTGTTCTGGGACATCTGTGAACGATACCTTGCATTTCTACTTTGATTACCTACATTGCCGGATTGTTTTGTTGATGACTGATTGCTACCTTTATCATAGTTTTTTCAATTATTTGGGACATTTTTCTTATAATTATTTAAGCGAAAAATCTTGATTAGTTAGGTTTATAATTTTGATTTATTATACTTGTTTGATGTTGTTGCTTAGAAAGCCTATGATGATTGAAGAATTGCCTACATAGTCAAATTGTCTCATGACAGAGATATGAAAATAGTTCTAAGGCCTACTAGTGTTGTTTTCATGTGGGGGCAAGGAGTTGCTGTGTAGTTAACATGGTAGTAATGCCATATCAGATATTTTGACTTTTAAGGCCTCAAGAATTATTTCATTTGTGTTTCTTGTATTGTTTCCTTTTAATGTTTGCTATTGGGCTTATAGAATTATTATTTTTGTTTGTTGTTTAGTGGGTTTCGAAACCTTTGTTCACTGCAAATCTTTCAAGGAGGTGGCAATTTAATAATTGCCTGCATTTTCAGATTATCTTAGTTATGACTGAGAGATATGGTTATGAAGCCTCAAGAAGACTGCTTTTTAGGGTTATAGAAATATTATTTTTATCATTTGTTTGTTTTTATAGCAAGTTTCTAAATTCTGTTTTATTGCCAAAAATTTCAACAAAGGAGGCTTATGACGATTTAAATATTGCCTACATTGTCAGATTATCCTAGTAATGATGGAAAGATATGGTCCTGAAGCCTCGGGAAAGACTCTTTTAGGGTTATAAAAATATTATTTTATCATTGTTGTTGTTATAGCGGGTTCTAAATTTCTTTTTTCTGTCTCTTTCAACAAGTAGGCTTATGACGATTTAAATATTGCCTACATTGTCAGATTATTTTAGTAATGACTGAGATCTGGTTCCGAAGCCTCGTGAAAGACTTTTCTAGGGTTGTAGAAATATTATTTTTATCATTTGTTTGTTGTTATAGTGAGTTTCTAAATTACGTTTTACTGCCAAATCTTTCAACAAGGAGGCTTATGACGATTTAAATATTGCCTACATTGTCAGATTAACATAGTAATGACGGAGAGATATGATTCTGAAGCCTCTAGAATGACTTTTTTAGGGTTATAGAAATGAAGCGGGTTTCTAAATTCTGTTTTACTGCTAAATCTTTCAACAAGGAGGCTTATGATGATTGTATATTGCCTACATTGTCAGATTATCATAGTAATGATGAGAGATATGGTTCTGAAGCCTCAAGAAAGACTTTTTAGGGTTATAGAAATATTATTTTATCATTGTTGTTGTTTGTTATGGTGGGTTTCTAAATTTTGTTTTACTGCCAATCTTTCAGCAAGGAGGCTTATAATGATTTAAATATTGCCTACATTGTCAGACTATCTTAGTAATGACTGTGAGATATGGTTTTGAAGCCTCGGGAAAAACTTTTTTAGAGCTATAGAAATATTATTTTATCATTGTTGTTTGTTGTTATTGTGGGTTTCTAACTTTTGTTTTACTGCCAAATCTATCAACAAGAAGGCTTATGACGATTTAAATACTCCCTACAGTGTCATGGTTCTGATGCAGGAAAGACTTTTTAGACTTCTAGAAATATTTATTTTGTCATTGTTGTTATAGCGGGTCTACAACTTTTGTTTTACTGCCTTGTAACGATTTAAATATTGCCTATATTGTCAGATTATCTTGTTCAGAAGCCTCGAGAAAAACTATTTTTGGGTTATAGAAATAGTATTTTTATAATTGTTGATTGTTGTAATAGTGGTGTTGTTTTACTGACAAGTCTTCCAACAAGTAGGGATATGATAATTTAAACATGGCCTACATTGTCAGATTATCTTACTAATGAATGAGATATGGTTTTGAGGCCTCCTGGACGATTGCTTTTGTGTTGATTATTGTTTAAGTTGTTTGGGATAACATTTATGGTAAAAACCTTCCTTCCCAGGGTTAGATATTCATTACATGATTAGGCTCTTACAGTAATGTGGAATTGATGTGGAAACCATTGTGTCGGTGATATCATTTGGAATTCTTTAGCGTTCAGCTACTTAATGTGTGGCAACTATATGACATTTCTGTTGTATATCTATCTTCTATTGTCATTTTCTCTGTTATGTTCGCTAAACGTAGTGGTTTAATGCCATCCTTGCAGTGTGGCTCTGGACGATCAGTTGCTCCAATTAAAGCCGGTTTTGTTGCTCGAGTTGGCCGTAGGAATGCTGGGACATGAGATACTCTTTCAACCAATGGCCTTCCAGAGTTGAAGCCTATGAGCTATGTTTTGTGTTTTAGATATCTATTATCTGCAGTCTACTCATTTTGACAGAAGGTTAATAATTGTAATAGATCTAGTTGGGTGATGGGGGTTTTAATGAGTGCTTAAGAATGGAATAGTTTTGATTATTCACCTTTTTTTTGCAACATGTGAGCAGTTTTCGTAGTAATTTGTTTCTCTGAACTCCAGTGAATTTTATTTAATTCCTTGCCTTTTTACTTATCAAAGCTTCTTTTTCTACTGTGAATTTTTGAACTCCAAGAGTATTGGATGGATTTTAATAGTGTTAAGGATCTGAAGCATGATGATTTGTGAATTCATCTTTTACTATTTGTTGAGAGAGAGACAACATGTCTTATTGTTTTCGGTCATCCAAAGAAACAGCAGAATTGAGTAGTTGTTTTGGTGTTGAAAGCGTAATATGCTTAAATTTTGGCTCATTTTTAGGCCTTAGCCGGCCAAACATTTTCTGTCGCCTGCCTGGCTGCGTCTCCCTACCTTCAGTAGTAGGATAGTCCTTGTAAAGGATTTTTATGCAAGAATATAAATAAGGGTTTGAACCATACCTTGCTTGTAAAATATTACTGTTTAATTTGTTCCTTGAATGACGAAGGACGACTATGCTTGATGGTGGCAGACCTAGAAATTTGTTAGCCATTGTCGAGGTTCTTTCCCTCATGTTGCCTTTTGACATCAAACACTCGTCAATGGGTAAAGACTATTAAGTTTGCACAGATTGCAAGCAAAACTTTACATGGAGATCAAGTTGAGTTTTATCTGTTGAGCTTAATTTCAACATTCCATTCAATAAAAGCATCACCTTTGTTCATGACATTATGCTGGAGACCATTACAATGAAAAGCTATAGTAACCATTACAATGCAATATGAACTTCATCTTATTTTGGGAGTATTTGTGTTTATTCCTCTAACATATAAAACGCTCCTTCTAGTATACATTATTACGTGGAAGTCTCACATGTTGAACATAAGTAAGAAGACAGCTGCTGGTAACGATGAGATTAAAGTCATGTACAAATGCTGGTAACTCTTTACTGCATTGCTGTAATCAACTGTACTGATACCTGCAATTACAACATTAATTCCACATCTCAGTTTACACGTTATATATCATGATGTTAAAATGAAAAAAGAAAAATAAAAAAAGAAAAAATTTCGTTGCTGGGACTTGAACCCGGGTCTCTCGGGTGAGAGCCGAGTATCCTAACCAACTAGACTGCAATGGCCCCGCAAAGCTCCCCCGCAATGTTATAATAATAAAGTTTTTTTGTTACTGAATAAATAAGGGTAATATGCACTTACATTTTTCAATTTGGTATTAATTACAATTTAGTCTCAAATTTTACAAATAGCAGTTTCATCCCATCATTGAAAAATTTAAGAAAAAATCTTACATGAATGTATGTAGCACACAATTCAAATCTCAAAGGAGAAATTCTGACTGCCATGTTAAGTGAATGTCATAAAAGAATTTTTATTCTGTTCTTATTGTTAACTATTTTAGACTAAAACTTTTAAAGAGAAATGTCATTTTTCAAAACTTAAGGGACATAATTGTATTTTACCCAATACATTTAGAATATTCATTAATTTTTGATCGGACAGTTTACTAGTAACTAAATTGAATGTAAGTACTAAGTCAACTAAAACATTTGGAGTGAATCCTCTTAACAAATATAAGAGGTTTTTACCTTTAGAATTAGAAGTAGTGCATCCAGTTGTGATGGCATCAGAGAGGACATGGACAGAGGCGTGATTAGCAAACCAGAAGTCTCGTTTCACGTCATGGATGCATTGAAGCACATCTTGGGTGTGTTGAGCGCACCCATCATTACAGTAGTCTGCTACCTCTGTTTGGTTCACGTCGATCACGCCGTCAAGTGTTAGCTTGTCTTTCTCTGAGCAATGATTCGATACCTATATATAAAATTGCAAATAATTGATTTCTTAGTCCTAATACCATTAATGTTAGCTTTGGATGAATTTCGTTTTAAACATTGAAAAAAATTTCATGGCAAGTGAGGTTCCGTCCTTTAGCAATCAAATATCTAGATTTTGAAAAATTGTACTCTGATCGAAATTGAATGCATGTGATGATGAGACTGACAGTAATCTCGTTATTTCAGCTTCGTGATGAATAGTTGAGGTTATTCGGCAGTATCACATGCAATAATAGAATTATTACACAATTTTACTGTTATCACAGCTCATTTAGTTTTGGTCAATATTCGATTTGTCAACGAACAAAATCTAAAATATTTCTCAAATTTTAAATCTGCCCAAATCATATAGTGATATGCAATTTTATGCACCAAACATGTATCAGAAAAGGGTTATGAGTAAGGTAAATATATGGAAGCAAAGACGCTTTACGTTTAGCATGCATTCATAGGCACTTCTCCAACCCCAGAACGGACTCAAATTCACATTTCTTCTGGGCTCTAGCTTGCCTGAAAGCAAAACATACAGTATAACAGTTATTTTCCATTTGCACTAAATAAAAAGAAGAAGGAGAGGAAGAGAAATGATTATCACTTTCAGCTTTGGGACAGCAAAGAAGAAATAGGAAAACGCCAATCGTGAGCCAAAGAAACCCAACTCTTCTGCCACTAAAACTCATATAGTTTTCCATCTTCAAGGGGAAAGTAACTGCCTCTACTAATTACACAAGTTTGTCAGAGGAAAATATGTATTTGCATCAACACATGCAAGTAATATATGGCTTAGTATGTGGGGAAAAGGATCAAAAAACACACACAGAGAACAAAGGAATATCTTTTTGTTTTTGGGTATATGCTAAGGTATATCAAGCATTGATAAATTCTTTTTGGAAAAACCAAGGAGGATAAAATCAAAGAGTATTTCATCTGATAAACCAAAAACAAAGAGTTTTGGACTAATATGTCGGTACTTCAGAGGCAGAATAGTGATTAAATTAATACATTTGGATCAAGTTATGCAAAGATTAATTTCTTTATTTGATTTGTGTTCATATATTATACCCAAGTAACATCACCTGCCGAAGAAAACAATTACTAATATCTTTTTCTTTGTAAGTACTTATTGTGCCCTTGCAAAGTTAGGACAGTGTTTGGATCGGATTGATCGATACCAGTACCTTTTTAAGGTCGAGGCAATTGACCTCGTAACCTGATGATGTCTCTGGACCAAGATCTTTGCTGTTGGGATCTTGTTCAATTGTGCTGTTAAGTGGATTCAATTGAGACGTTAATATTAAACACGGTGGGAGTGTTTTCACACGTGAACATTTAAGTATTGATTCAGACCAATTATATTATCGAATATGATTTATTTCATCTCACTGCAATAAAAATATTCTAATCAAAACACTTTTACTAAAAAAAAATGAAACTTAACCATCTCGAAAAGTAAAAAATATTTTAATTATTTCATGATTTGATAGTCTTTTAAAGAGATCAAGACGTAATTTTTTCATGAAAACTATTATGAATCGCTAAACAAATGCCCGATATATAATGATAGAGACTATATAAACCCAAAAAATTAAATAAATGATTTTTTACTTTATCATAATATATACGTCGTTCACTGATCAATTTATTTTCATGTGCGATAGTCTTTCACATTTTCTCACTCACTCATAAGTATTCCTAACACAATGTAATTAAAGACCGCAACATCCAAGAGGTAATGTACCATCTAGGAATATAATAACATTGTACTAAAACGAAGGAATATAATAACATCGTGTGATTATTACGAGGAGATTGACAACAAAATGAAATAGAAATGACAACAAAATGCAATACTAGTGTCACATGATCGAGAAATGCTTGGTTGGCTCGAGTTTAAAACATTGGTTTTAAATATGTTAGAAATTTCATTAGTGATTTTAAAGAGCTTCATTAGTAACGTCAATACATGTATGAGACCCAAAAAATAATTTCAAAGAAAAGTTTCTCAAAATTACCAGTAAAATTTCCAATAAGTTTAAAACATAAGTTTTAGATCCAAGCCAGCTAAGTATTTCATCAGGTGGATAATTTGTGATTACCTTTGCTTGTATCTGTATAGCTTACAGTTCAGCATCGATCAGGTGATTATTTGACTACTAGAACATGAGCAAGAAAAGACACGTTTGCATCAACATTTGATAGAAGCAGCAGCTTCGACTAGGAAACCAAAGAGAACAGTGGGGGTAGATAAAAATGGACAGTGATCACTCTCCAAAACAAAAACTTTAGATGGCGGCCACTTCTTTGTCATAGCATCCTGTCGATTTATATTCAGCATATGATCGTGCATCGTCTTCATATACACTCGCGGCACTCTGTCTGCCTTAGGTGTTTCTGGGAGTGGAACACCTCGCAATGCCCTCGTAGGAGCTGGTCGTAGCAGCATTGAGGCTAAAGTGGTGTCCTAATTAACCATCGATGTATCATCACACAAATTAGATTGAAATTAGTGCTCTAATCATCTCCAACCATCATATAAAATCAGAGAATATTGTTTGATAGATGCTACCAAAATAAATTCAACCTTCCGTGTCGATCTGAGCTGTGATTGGTTTAGAAAAAAACGAGAAGTATAAAAGAGAGAGAAGACGGAAAATAAGAAATTAATGCTTTCCCTCATGTATATTTTTGATAAAAATAATGGAAAAGTGAGATGAAAGAAAAAAAAATAATTTAGCTTTTGCTATTCAATCTTTTTAATTTAAGAAGATTATAACTTGAACATGTGAGCAAAAAATATTAATCTCTTATTTTTCTTTTTTACTAAACGATAAAAAAAGTATACCCATCTCACTTTTCATTCCTCTCCCTTTTACTTCTCCAGGTTTCCCTATCTATCAATATTCATGGCTTCGGAGTAATACTTTTTCTTATTACATTCACATGGAATTAGTTGCACTTGGTAAAAAATTATATAAATCTATTAAATTTAAATTTTTGAGATAATTAATGACATAATTATTTTTAAAATTTTAAAAGATCTTGACATTCACATTCCGGCATTATCCCACAAAGAAAAGAAAAGAAGTACCCAAACTCATGCTCACCTCTTTCGGACACATGCTATAATAGTATTCACGTTGAAATATATCTTTCATAATGATGCTGGTTGGAGGTTGGTCTTGTCCCAACCCATATATGTACTCGAAAATGTCCATAGGTATTGATGTTCCTTCATTTTCCTTGTCCATCTGTATATGAGAAATTAAATATGAAAGAAAATAAGCTTTAAGACATTGATATTTTCATATATTTGAAGTTATTTATGATGTAATAAAAAAAGCATACTTTATATAAATAATTTATTAAATCTGATGTAATAAACTATATTTTTAATTTAAAGAAAACGAAAAGTCCAAAAGTTTTGACCATTATGCATATAAGTGCCACAAAGTCCAAATGCCACCTGTATGAAGAGACATCAATGAAAGGCAAGGAGATAAGGATTTCAGTTGATTTTCTGGACCCTTATCATTCCACCTCCATTCGTCCTGATTTTCAAGATAAAAGACACTTTTTAACTTTGAAGATATCATATGCTAAGGCTGAAAATCAATTTCATCCATAAATTCCAACCAAGTTATGTGAGCGTGAGCCGAACTCAAATCTGAAAGATAAACTTAATTAGTTTATTAAGTGATCGAGTCAAGTTTAAACTTAAAATTTAAATCGAGCTCAAATTTTAAAAATAAACTCGATTAGTTTATTGAATGTTCTAGCGGAGCTCAAATCTAAAAGATTTTACACAATTTACACAAAACCATGAGAAAATGATTTGATAAAAACTGAACATCAGTGAGATAAAAATGTAATAAATACCAACAAAATGCAATACTATAAGATAAGATAAAAAAATCTTACATATTTAATTAAATTAAAAAAAAAACATAAGATATGATAAACAAATTCTTACATCTTTAATTTCTTGAAACGTAGAGCCAGGTTTTACCATATCAGCTGCAATATAAATAGCCATAGAAATTGTGTCCGTGAACCTGCAGATAGCGTCTGTTACAGTAGCACCTGCTGCACTGTGTCCTATAAGTATTACCTGCCCAAATTAAGCAAACAAAAAATCACCACCCAATTAATTCAATAAAAAACTCAATTAATTATGCATCTTAATTATACTAAAAAACCCAATTATTCGATAAAAAAATCCAATTAATTATGCATCTTAATTATACTAAAAACCCACTTAATTCAATAAAAAAAACTCAATAATTATGCATCTTAATTATACTAAAAACCCAATTAATTCAATAAAAAAACTCAGTTTATTCAAAAAAAAAACCAGTTAATTATGCATCTTAAATATACTAAAAACCCAAAAATTCGTACTGTAATAATCTGATCATTAACAAATCGATTAATCACTGACCTTTTCATTGTCAGGCAAATTGGAGAAGAAGTTGAGAAGTGGCTCGTTATAGTCTTCGAAAGTGAAGACTGTGTTGGGATCGGTGAGGTTCATACCAGCTCCTTTAAGGTCAAGGCACGTGACTTTGTAGTTTAATGCCTCCATGAGAGTTCGTATCTTGAACCAGCACCAGGCTCCATGGCTAGCACCATGAACAAAAACAAAGTGCGGCTTTAGAGACGCTTCGCTCATTTTATAATCTGCAGACTTTTCTCTTTAATTTGCTTCTTTGTTCCTTAATAAAGAGCTTCTCAATTTTGGTCTCCCTCAACTAAAAGCTAGTGGCTAGCACAAACCTATCGGTAAAGGGGTGGGTCTATTTCTGATATTTTATTTTATATATATTTGTTAATAATCATTTATGGAAAAATAGAGGATACCTATTATTTAAAAATTAAATTTACGATTAAACTTAAATCACATTATTTATTTTGGTTATATACGGTAATAGAGATATGACTTAATAATAGTTATTGATTCAATTTATAAATAAGGTGACATACTGTCTGTTTTTCCTTTGACCATTGTTAAAACAAGTGTACCAATAGAAACGCAGCACGTGACACTTTCTATTCAAGAAGCGCAAAAGTCGCGTGGTATGATATTTCATGCAATCACATCACGAACCTTTTCAAAGATATTGAAATGGAGGATGGAACGCGAGGTACATCATTTGTGTCCCTCGCACATCAACGATCGCTCCGAAGCATGACCTAGGCTATGGCATTCACACGTACTTGATATGGATTGTCACGCGCCATTTGATGATGTACTCGAGGGGGCTCACTACCTGAAAATACCATGCACAAAACGCGCGACCTATCACCTATTGCCACGTGTCTTAAGGTACTGTACTAGTTATATATAGCTCTCCTCGTTACTCCCAAATTGATATGTTTTTCCTCATTTTCTCGTTTTGAAGGCTCGAGTCATTATAGCTTCTATATTAAGTACTAGAAGTGTCAGCACCTGCCATTAGGTCATAGTGTCATAGGATTGCTCTGTTTCTCCTTCGTCATTCATTTTTAAAGTTACTCAATTGTTTTGCGTACGTCAACACTTCTCAAATCTTACTCTGAATACTATTTCATTGTAAACATCATTAATTAAATAAAATTCTAACAGCGGTAGATCCAAAAACCCTCTTATACTTGAGTTATGTTTCATCAACATAAACTTAATAGATTCTTGAGCTTATTGGTAAATATCTCATTTAAACAACTTTCACAACCTTTCTGTCAAATACATCAAGTTTTACATGAACTAGTTTTGTAGCTATCTTAAAAAATATTTTAGTAAAGACTAAACAACTTAAAACTCCATTGAAATATAATAATTTATTTTATTTAATGATTACTTTTAAAATTCTCCTCATAAAAGTTATAGATTCAATTCCCCTTAAATGTATAAAAAAAAACAGTTTATAACTGAATTATTATTTCATTTTTCAAAAATCATAACTAAGCCATTCATAAACAATTTCTACTGCCTGGCAAAATGGGCTCTAACCCATATGGGCTTTGCCACAAAATAATGTAGTACGGATCATGGAGTACTAATTTTTTGTAGTCCAGAGATAGATAGATTGATTGATATGAATCATTGAGTGCAAAAGATGCAAAGTGCCCACTTTTTTCAAATAGAAAGTGCTCCACATTTTTGGAATTTGAAAGCAACGTGGCCAATAAATATAATGCCCTTTAAAATTTGTCCTTTTTTGGTCTTCTTGTAGTTTTTGTGAGGTTGGTAGTTTTAGCGATAGATAAACTCAGGGATAATATGGAAAAATCATAAGGGACGGCATGCATTCTCCGGCCATCCCTCATTATTTTATTAGACTTGATTGCTCTAGCCGCTAGCCAGATGCCTAGCTTCACTTCTCTCTGCTTACATTTTTATTTTTTCATCTCTCTCTGTCTTTAGAATTTCTTTCTCTCTTCTTTTGTAAAAAAAAACAAAATCCTCAAAAATATCTTTTCAAAAAAGGTGTTTAATAGATACAAAGAGTTTTGACTTTGTGGAAAAGCATGTGAGAGGGGAGAGAAATTGCCATAAAAGAGTCTTCCTTCCCACCTCATCTTTCTTGACTATAAACAACTCCAAAAACCCACTCTCCTCCCTCTCTCTCTCTCTCTCTCTCTCTCACTTTTTCTCTCTTATCTCTATCTCTATCTCCTCTGAATTTCAGGCGATCTTTCCATGTGCTCTTGCCCTGATCCATAATTCAAGCTCAGGTCTCTTCTTATCGGTAAGATTCTCCATTAATTCTCTGGTTCTTAATCATATTTTCATGAAAAGTACTAACTTAATCAATCATTTTCTTTCTGGGTCGATTTTGGAGGTCTAGATTGATTTATTAATCCTTTTGGATCAGCACCTCTTTTTTATTTTTCTTTCAAATCAAGAATTTCTGCAATTCATTAGGAAAACCACCGAGTAATAGGAAATTAATACGAAATAAATCCAAAGGGAGGGTGTACTTTTCATTATCAGTTCTATTATTCCACATGAATTTTATTTCTCGATATAAACACAAACATTATTACATCTATTTCCTTTTTTGTCTTTTTTTGGGTAATTATACATGAGAAGGAAACGCGTGGATATAGCTGGACGGCACAGTTGTACATAGCGGTCAAATTCCTACGAATTCAGAATTATTAATCCCACGCGCTTTACATGCGCGTGTTTTCACGTCCTTTCGAGAATGTTGTAGATGGGCTCGGGTCCCCATAAACCCATGTAATCAGTCCAGTTCCTTCACTGGACATTTGGGATGTTGTGCTTGGGGCCATTGGGCTCGTTGTTTAGCCAGACTAATTTAATACTCCATGATTACTAATGGGTTAGACTTCCATTTTTTTTTTCATTTTTAATACTCTCTATTGCTCTAAATAAATTTAAGCTTGTACTATTTACCCAATTAAAAGATCATTTTTTAATAAATAGTATATAAAATAATTAATTTTTTTAAATATATTTTTATAAAATTCACGAGTATTCAAGTTTTTATATATAATTTTAAACCAATGAATTATTTAAAATAAGTTTAAAGTCAAAATTGTGTAAAAAAATCAGCTTTTACATTCATTTTGGGATGGACGAATTAGTATGGACAACTCATGGGAGGTAACCCTCTCTTTTTTTCCTTTTCCTGTGTGAGAGCAGGGATCATTAACGACAAATGACTATAAGTTAGTTGGAACCTACTCTTATTTTTCTTTCCTATCATGGAAAAAAATGTTGCTACAAGAAAGTGATGTGTATAAGGTGAGACTCACCTATGGAAATAGTGGATGATGATAACTCACAAATTTATGAGAATAGTGATAATTGCGGTTTTGAATATTTCATTAATGGTATGATGTGCATGGAGATTGAGCATCACATGAAGAGTCTCAATAATCATTTTACATAACATATATAGATGTAATTAATAGAGTATTTATTTATGAAATGTGCAAGCTGAGTTGTAGGTGAAATTGTTAAAACTGATTTGATTCGTCTTTGGGTGCAGCTTTTTGCATCAGCTTTTATTTGCCAACAAACTTACTGAATGGCTACTACTGTGGTATGATATCGATCCCCGAAAACCAAAAACTACCTTCGCGTATATGCTTTGGGAATATTTACTGTAATTAACTTCATTACTATAGTTTTGGGAACTGAACAATTCATTTAATTTTTTACAAACCTTGCTTCCTAGGATCATTGGATTTATCATTTAAGAATCGTATGCAACTTTATGTTGGAAAGAACTACCCTTTTCATGGTGATTTTTTATTTTTTTTTATATCTTTTGCTTTGCTTGCATTTGTTTAGCTATATGTCTGCCTATGCAACTTTTATGATTGCCTTGGGAGTAATCTTGTTTGCTTTATCAAGCCAGTGGCAGCATTTCTGTTCTCGCATTATGGTAATGATATTTGAAACAACATATTCATGTAATGAGTATGGACAAAATAACACTTTGAGTATAGATGTTTTTACCTAGTAGCAAGTTGTAGTCACATTAATAGTTCTCAAGTATTGTATATATGAGCATTTCATATGAGGAACGATCTTTCTTTCCGTGCAGAACATTTGAATAATTGGATCTGGCATAATATTACATTGTCACTTATCCAAAAAAAAATAATAATACTACATCGTTCTTTTTTCAGGTTCATTCACGTAAGAATATGAAGAGGTCAGAATCAAGAAAGTCATACTCCTGGTGGTGGGATAGTCACATTAGTCCTAAAAATTCAAAGTGGCTTGCAGAGAATCTTGAAGGTAACCACGTACATGAGATTGCAACTACTAATTCCACCAACATGTGCTAATAACATCTCCTTCTATTTGTTATTTATGCTTTTTTGTTTGGTTGTGGGGTTGTTTTGGGAGTTAAGGGGCATTCATCTAAAGTAAATAATAAACCGTGTAGGTTGCGTCCATCATTGAATAAGGAGAGATTCTTGCCTAGATTTGGTCCATGGGATTTTCTTGGACCAAAGGTACTTTCAACCGTCAGATAGAGAGAGAAAGATAAAATTTCTCCTACCTCTCTCTCCATCTACGGTGGTGAGTACCTCTGGTCCAAGAAAATTCCATGGCCCAGGTCTAGGCAAGAATTTTTCCTGAAGAATATATTATTAGAAAGTGAGTTCAACAGTAAACTATATTTGCCTGTTGCTATTAACTTCTTTGATATGCACAATTCGAGCAAAATCTTATTGAGAAGAATCTAATTGCATGGTCTTTATTGAATCAGCGTAAGAATTTTTGTTGAACATTCTAAAAGGTGCAAGGTTAATTATGGATAAAATGGACACGTTATATGACTTTAGACACTTCATTTTAACCGCAAACTAATGGTGTAGGTATTTCCTAATTCCAACTGCCCAGCTGTTGGGGCAGCCTCTCTCTGCCCTTAGTAGTGGCCGTTTATAGTTCCATCTTCCATAAAATCCAAATTCAACATTAGGTTTTCTAAATTCTGCATTTTATATTATAAAAAGAGGTTGATGCTATAATCATATGTATGGCCAAAATGCCGAGCAAGAAAATAACAAAACGATCCCTGTCATCAGAGATGGACCAGAGCGTCAAACGGATGCTGAAGCTGATAGAAGAAGATGGAGATTCATTTGCTAAAAAGGCTGAGATGTATTATCAAAAGAGGCCAGAATTGATATCCCTTGTCGAGGAATTCTACCGCATTTACCGGTCTTTGGCAGAGCGTTATGATCACGTGACAGTAGAATTGAGGAAAAATATTCCCTCAGACCTCCAATCCCAGGGCTCGGGCATTTCTGACGTTGGCTCTGAACTCCCCTCTATGTGGCCCTCTCCTGAACAGAGGCTGAGTCGTCGTAAATCTGGCCCCCGAGCTGCTGGTTTTGATTTCTTTCTTGGCTCCGCTGGAAACAGCCCTGATGTTTACCAGAAAGAAGGAGACGAATCATCCTCATTGACAGATTCTGAACCAGAATCTGATGATTCTTCAGTCAACAATTACTCAGGTCTAATAGGGAATGGTGGTGATCAAGGGCTGAATAGGAAGATAATTGAATTAGAGATCGAGCTTCGCGAAGTGAAAGATAAACTCCGGGTGAAGGAGGAAGAAAATGCAGATGGCTCGTTGAGAATGGTGAAAAGTGAGAATTTTGTTGATTTTGATGCTAAAATCGCGTCTTATGAGCATGAACTGAAAAATGCTAATGAAAAGATACAGATTTCAGAAAAAGAGATTGCTAGGTTGAAGATTGATCTCGAAAAATATATGTCATCTGAAATCACCAATGTTGTCAAGGCTAAGTCTGAATCATCAGAAGAGGAAGATGTCAAGACGAGGGAGGCTGACCTTGGTATTAATATAAATCAGGCATCTGAGCTTCACGAAACTTGTGGGTTAGAGGCAGAAACCCAAGACCCAGATAGCAAGATCCAAGCGTTGGTGGAGGAGCTGAATATTACGAAAGAAAGGCTTCAGGTTTCAGAAGAAGAAATTGCAAGTTTGAAACACAAGCTTGAGAGTAATGAATCTTCTGATAAGATCAACAGCTTGCAGGAACAGCTTGAGTTGGCCCAGAAAGATGTTGCAATTTGGAAAACCAAACTGAACACAGAGAAAAGAGAGGTCTTGAAGCTGCAGGGAAGAATTTCAAGGTTAAAGACTAGTTTATCAGACAGGGATCATGAGGTCAGGGATTTGAAATTAGCAGTATCTGATGCCGAGGAGAAGATTTTTCCAGAAAAGGCACAGATTAAAGCTGAAATATCCAAGTTGTTAGAGGAACGAACTCGTTTTGAGGAGCAGCTCAGGGAATGGGAATCAGGTGGCCGTTCTTTAGAGGATGAGATCAGGACGATCAGAAATGAGAAAATGGAAATGGAGGAAAAGCTTAACGGTGAAATTGAGCAGTTGAAAGCAGAAATTGTTGAGAGGGGCAATCACATTGATAATTTAACTGAAAACATTCAAACTTCAAAACTCGAGAGAGACGAGCTTAATGTAGAAATCCTTTCCGTCAAAGCAGTGCTTAGTTCCAGAAATGATCAGATTGCTGAAATGGACCAGCATTTGCAGCAATTACATATGGAGCATGTAGAGCTGATTGCTAGCGCCGAAGGGGCACGCAAACTGATAAACGAGTTGAGAGTAAGCGCCAAGGAACTGGAACAGGAGGTTGAGAGGCAAAGAATTGTGATCTCGGAAGGAGCAGAAGAAAAACGGGAGGTTATTCGGCAGCTGTGTTTCTCACTCGAGCACTATAGAAATGGGTATCACAGGCTTCGACAAGCGTTTATAGGGCACAACAAGGGATTTCCAGTTTATGCGTCATGAGTATCCGATATATGGGATTTGACGTCCAGTGCTTGTTCATGTCTTTTGTTCTTATTTATCTCTCTTTGTATTCGAATTGGAAGTTCCCAACAGATTGAGGCTGTCTGTGAAGCTCGCTTGGGTCTTTGATCTTCCTTTTGTTTGGTAAAAGCATATAGATCAGCAGGAATCTTGTAATAGTTGTCAATTGGATAGGTGAAAATTGCCCTCAGAGATGATCTGGACTGGGCAAAAATCCAAAGATCTTGAATTAGTTGATATTTGGGTTTGTTTATACTTAGTACAAATGTCTTATGTCAAGTTTCGTTTGATTATAATAGCATGACTGTAGAGTGTTTTCAACTTTCAAACTTCCTGTCCAAATATTATATTTAAAAATGTGAATGGTTATGCGAAAAAGATTAGCGCCAGGTAGGGGTCGAACCTACGACTTTCTGCTTAGGAAATTAGGTTTTATCTAATATTCGGATTCACCAGTAATTGAAGCTTCTAATACTTAATTTACATATTTTACATTATCTACAAGCATTACACAATTTAGAAAGGTTTCTCAAAACGTATCACATGTAGGATTCGTTTCTCTCATATTATGTGGTCATTCTTACTTTCAAAACAATAGAATGCAATCGCAAGTTAAAGTTGTTAGACATTAGATTTAAGGCATGAGTATTGAACGCGTAGACTCAACCCAAATAAGTGAGTCCACAATAGGCACAACAACACTAATCCATTAAGATTCACTAACATAATTGGATTGTGCATATATATATCACAATAACCCTAATTCATTACGATTTTACTAACATAATTGGATTGTGCATTAAGATTTACTAACATAATTGAATTGTGTGTGTGGATTGTGCATATATATATCACAATAACCCTAATCCATTAAGATTTACAAACATAATTGGATTGTGTGTGTGAAATGACACAAAAATGAAAAACCCCTAGAGGCATAGGGAGTACTCGCCATAGGAGATCATAACACGTGCACTATCATAACCAATATATTGGAGAAGTGATGGAGCATTTCTCGTATTGGAGATTCGTGGTAGACCACCTTATGTGCTAAGAGCGTATGAGGCGAGAAATGTTTGTTGTCTTCCACGATCACTATGATCATCGCGTGTCATGAATGCTAAACCTATGCGAGTAATTTCGAATTGATTATTGTATATGATACAATGAATTCCTTCACAAGTAATAGCTGGAAACAGAGCACCTAGCTCAACTTCACTCCATTTCCAGTTTGTCTTGCTTTCATTGTATTGACTGAGTCCTAATCAGCTGGCCAATTTTCAGAACTCCAAAGAACCTCTTTTAAGTTTCTCCATTCCCCTCTAGCAGTACCATGTGCGCTTTATGATAGTCCATGTGTTCCGGGTTCTTCTTTATGTTCCTGTTTATAAATTTATGTAATATTTTGAGTAAGCATAAATTATTTAAAGAATATTTAAAAGAAACTAATCCGACCAAAACATTTTATTAACACTAAATCCATCATGTCATAAATGTGATATACATCTTCTATGCCTAGCTAAGATAATTTGTCCAACATTTCTCTGTCATCCATTTTTTTTAAAGGATTTCTATGTCATTCATAAGTTTTTATCATTTTAAAAATAAGTTGACCTCCCCTGAAGCCAATGACAGAAGAAAGATAACGTTCCTTTTATACTCATATCAAAGAAAATATTCAGGAACAAGTATCTACACCAAAAAGTCTTCGGATGGAACAACAAAGCTATAAAGATAAGCGTTATTCAAACAGATGGATTCCCCAGTGGCTAACTCATTAAGATCTCCACACCACAAATCACTGCCCTTCAGCCTCAGGGTTCTCCAAAAATGTCTTCTTTAACCAGTCAAATGGCTGTTACAAGCAATGAAATACAATCATGAGAGACTAGGACAGTCAAAAGGCTGCCTAGAGAAAAAATTACAAACACAAATTAGTCATCAAACCAGCACAAATATAATTAGTTGCAAGTGTAAGTTGGTGAGTGATGAGAGCCATAAAATGCATCTTAATAGTACTTAATTGTTAGCATTTTAGGGTTGATCTATGTTTTAATTGCACTTTTATATGTTAATAACTCTAAAGTATCATTTTTGGATCATTGATTTGTTTTGATGCATTTTCAGGTATTTTGAGTCTAAAAGAGATGGAAAAGCTATCGTTGAATGAAGTACAAAGACTCGAGGCATACCGAAATAAAGACATGGTTGCGGAAGGGCAAATAAAGAGAAATCAAGTTTATAGAGTGTGCGCTGCGGCCAAGAATTATCCAAGCCTTGGCCTCCAGAAAGTGCATCAAAAGAGCAAGGAAGAAGCATTAGGTCAGGCCTAGGCCTGGATCAAGGTGAGCCTAGGCCTGGAGGGCTGAGCCTAGGCCTGGATCAAGCTGGGCCGCGGCCCACAGAAGGAGAGGAAATCAGCACAATCTGAGCCGCGACCTGACCCAATCTGAGCCTAGGTGCGACCCCTGTCTCCGAGTTACAACTTAATTAGGGCTTTTAATGGCTTTTTAAACCCTAAACACCCTTGGACTTTGTGATTATAAATAGACCACTTAGGGTTTGTGAAAAAAATCATCTTTTTGAGAGGCCAGAGGCAGGGGAAAACATCATGAAAGCTACCACACTCTCCCCCATGGCCAACTAATCTCCAAGCAAGGCGAAGGAATGAATCCTAGGTGTAGTTGTTCTTATTTTCTAGTCTTGATTCATTGTAGTTTAGATTTATTATCATTAAACATTGTTATGATTTACTTTTTAATCTAATTAGAAGATTCCCCTTTAATCCGGTGATTGCATCTTTCTCCCCCATATAAGTCTAGTCATGCTCGATGTTGTTGAGGTGTGATTGAGTCCGGTAGATTTCTTTTATAGATTTGTCCATTATTGCGGTATTGTCATTATGATATATTGTTGTTTCTTGATAATCTATAAGTTAGGTCATGTGTGCTTCAAAGTAAAGAGTATTTCATAACAATTACATTAGGGTTTATATATGTGCTTTAATTGAATATTTGTCGATTGCTTATTTGGGATGTGAAACTTGCATTGAGATAAAAACAACTGAATCAAGATTAGAATAAGTCAACGAACCTAGGGAGGATTCCCGGACCCTTATTGTTCTATCATATTTACACTACTTCACATTACTTCAATATCAAAACTCAAATTTTCTTATTTAACTTTTATCGTTCGTTTTAAGGTTTGCACTTTCTCTTGTAGTTAGTTTGTCTCCCTGTGGAATCGACACTCCAAAGCTGTGCTACAACTACCGCGTTATGTTTTGGGTGTAATTAAATTTTAGCACCGTTGCCGGGGAGACGCGCTTAAGTACAAGGAAGATTGTCAACTTTTGATATGACGGTAGAAGAGTTGTAAATAGTTTTTCTTTTCAGCAGCTGTAAAGGCGGTAACTTCGTTTCTTCTTTTAGCTTGCTGCATTATTTTGTTATTTTTTTCCCTTCTTTCTTTTTATAGTATTTGTTTATTATTGTTCTTTTTTTTTTCTTCTAAAGTTTTAATTTTTTGATTTTGTTTTAATTTATTTCCTCTCTGATGCAATTGCTGTATGCTAAGACAGAGAGATTCGCGAGGTAGATTTATTAGAGGACCCGAAATAGAATTACCCTCTCCTTTCACGTCTGTTAGTGAAACCTAGCCTAGATTAAACCATAGTGCACCCCCATTAAAGAATTTAGAGGATTTTGTTAACATGGCTGATAACCCTAATGAGAATGTTGCTAGGACACTTCAGGATTACCTCCACCCTACACGCACAACCACACCATCATGCATCATGTTTCCAACCAACACTCACCAACTAGAGTTTAAAACAGGGATGATACAGTTACTCCCTACATTTCATGGCTTGGATAGTGAAAACCCATATGTGAGTTTGAAGAAGTAGTCGCGACTTTTCATAGTCAAGATGAAACCGATGACATTGTGAGGCTTAAGTTCTTTCGTTTCGCTTTAAAGGATAGAGCTAAGAGTTGGCTATACTCACTAAGACCCCGATCTATTGGGTCGTGGACTGAGATGACTCGAATTTTCTTTAATAAATACTTTCCCCAACATAAGACCAATGCTTTAAAAAGACAAATCTCCACCTTTGCACAAAAGGACAGCGAGACTTTGTATCAGTCTTGGGAGAGATTTAAGGAGTTGTTGAGTATGTGCCCTCACCATGTGTATGAGAGTTGGCACTTGGTGAGCTATTTTTATAAGGGACTTACATATAGAGAGCGCCAATTTGTAGAGATGATGTGTAATGGTGAGTTCTTGGAGAAAGATCTTGATGAGGCCATAGAGTACCTCAATGAGCTTGCTGAAAAAGCTCACACTTGGACTGGACCCAGTGCTACTGAAAGCACAAATAGATCACGACCTATAGGGCACCCAAATGGTGGTGGAATTTACCATCTTAGGGAAGAGGATAACCTTAAGGCCAAGGTCGAGATGCTCGCTAGGGAATTAGAGGTGTTAAAGACTAAAAGCTCAAAGCCAACACAAGTAGCTAATCATGCAGCATCTTTGAAACCATGTTTTGTGTGTGGCGGGATAGATTATCTCGCCCAAGAGTGCCCCACATTTGCTGAGATGAGAGGGATGTATGAGGAACAATGTAATGCCTTAGGCATTTACAAGAAGCCTTTGGCACTCTTCTCTGATAACTATAATCCGGGATGGTGAAATCAACCCACTTTCAACTGGAAGTCTGAAAACTAGCAGTTTGCACACCCCCCTGCACCATATCTTGAACCATATCATGCACCTGTATCTTCTAGAAGTTCTTTAGAAGACACTTTACATGCTTTTATTGAGGCACAAGGTAAGACTAATCAAAGACTTGAATCTTTAATTACGCAGGCTGTTGAAGAAAATAAAGAGATAAAGAGCCAAGTGTCCAAGTTGATGAGCTACTTGAGTGTGACTGAGCGAGGTAAGTTCCCTTCTCAAGTTCAGTCCACATCCCATGGTCAGCACCTGGCGCAACAGAATTTGAAAGAGGTGAATGCCATTGAGACACTTAAATGGTAAGTTATTACACATCCCAACAACGAAAAAATCAGAGGATGTGGACGAAAGCCACCAAGCATACATGATTGACTCATTCATGGAAAAGGTCTAGCACCTTAATCCATTGGAGTCCACTCTCACCCATGGCTTCACAAGAGCATGTATCGAGCCAAAATTTGGGGATGTTACTGATGACATCCTTGAGTCCTCTCCAAAGCATACAAGCACCAAATCTGGCAGTGAAGCAGTGGCTAGTGCATTCAACCTATGTTTGTCTAGGAGGAAATAAGGGCGTCTGGCTGAAGACGTAAAATTTAGCGCTTATGGGAGGCAACCCGCAACATATCCTTTTATTTTTTCATATTTATTTTTCTTGTTTATTATTAGTATTTTGTTATTTTCCAGTATTAACTTCGTATTTCTTTTTTAGAGACAAATATACGAAGCAGTTCAAATGGTGGTGCACAATTTTCAGCTTCTATGCACTTATGACTACAAAGGGAGTTTCCTTTACTCTTTCTTTTACATTGAGGTCAATGCAATTTTTAAGTTAGGAGTGGAGGAAACGCATCTCTTTGTTTCCATATTCTTTATTTCCATACATTTTTTTTTCCATTGAACTGCTTGGTGTCGCTCTCCCTTTTTGTTTGTTTTTAGCGTGCTTTATGTTAGCCTTAGAGTTAATTCATATGTCAATGATATGAGCTTAATTGAGATAGTAGATAGCATTTAGAAGAAGTTAAATTTTGCTTCGGTTTGAAATTAATTAAGTATCAATCTTCATTCGGTTTGAGACTCTAGTTTGTGGTAAGATTGTATGATTAATCTTAAACATTTAGAGAAGTTTTATGTGTGATTATTTTGTGAATATTTTTGCTCGACAAGCTCTAGAACTTACTGGATAACTAATTGAGGCGAATTCCTAGAATGCACATTACTTAGGATATGATATATGCCATTTTTGAACCGTTTGAGCCTATCAAACCTACCATTGCTATATTTACCACTAGTCACCTATTTGAACCATTTTTCTTGAAAAAGAATTTGAGCCTTATTTTTTTCAATAGCCTATTTACTCACCTTTATGAGCCTAAGAAAATATTTTATCCTTACTTTTCTCTTAAAAGAACTTAGCTATACACATTTGTTGAGGAACACTTAAAAGGAGTAAGGATGAGAATATGAGAAAATATCACTACCATAACCCAAGTACATTAAATGAGATAAGATTGGGGTTACGGAAAAGAAAAGAAAAATGAAAAAGGAGGTGAATGGTCTTATGCCAAAATACAAAAGAAAAGAAAAGAAAAGAGAAGTGAATTATGGCAAAGAAAGAAGAAAAGAAAAGAAAAGTGGTGATTTGAGAAAAATACTCGAAAAATGGTTGAAAAGTTGGGTGTTGAAGTAAGGTTATCTAGTGCTTAAAAGTGATTGTGTTTAAAGCTAAGAGAGTTCTTTTACTTATGAATCCTTCCCATTCTTTCTTAACCTTTACCTTAGCCTAACGTTACAAGCTTATTAAAGACCTATTGATCTAATGTAATGTGATTTTTCTACAATAGTGGAGAGAGGTTTGAAATGTAAGCCTATGGAGCTTGTTTTTGTGATTGATGTCACACAATTTATCATGTTTTAGAATCCAAGACCTGTATTCACGAATGTTATGCATAAAATCGTCCGGATGTTCGGATTAATGGATTGTGGTAAGATGGATGTAAAGAGTCAATAACGATCTCAAGATTGATGCTTGGATTACTTTTAGACTTGGGTGATATTTAATGATTCTATATGCTGTATTTGTGTGCAATTTTTGAGACAAAAAGTGAATTACTCTTGGTTTAACGCGAACATTGCTTTACTTTGTTTTGATTCCTACCTTAGAATTCATCTCTTGTTTTCGCTTGAATTGCTAGGGACTAGCAATAAGCTAGTTGGTGGTTATGATGAGAGCCATAAAATGCATCTTAATAGTACTTAATTATTAGCATTTTAGGGTTGATCTAGGTTTTAATTGCACTTTTATATGTTAATAACTCTAAAGTGTCATTTTTGGATCATTGATTTGTTTTGATGCATTTTCAGGTATTTTGAGTCTAAAAGAGATTGAAATGCTATCGTTGAACGAAGCACAAAGACTCGAGGCACACCGAAGTAAAGACATGGTTGCGGAAGGGCAAATGAAGAGAAATCAAGTTTATAGAGTGTGCGCTGCGGCCAAGAATTATCCAAGCTTCGGCCTCCAGAAAGTGCATCAAAAGAGCAAGGAAGAAGCAATAGGTCAGGCCTAGGCCTGGATCAAGCCGGGCCGCGACCCACAGAAGGAGAGGCAATCAGCACAATCTGAGTCGCGACCTGACCCAATCTGAGCCTAGGCGTGACCCCGATACCCTGTCTCCGAGTTACAACTTAATTAGGGCTTTTAATGACTTTTTAAACCCTAAAAAACCCTTGGACTTTGTGATTATAAATAGACCACTTAGGGTTGGTGAAGAAAATCATCTTTTTGAGAGGCCAGAGGCAGGGGAAAACATCATGAAGGCTGCCACACTCTCCCCCATGGCCAACTAATCTCCAAGCAAGACGAAGGGATGAATCTCTAGGTGTAGTTGTTCTTATTTTCTAGTCTTGATTCATTGTAGTTTGGATTTATTATCATTAAACATTGTTATGACTTACTTTTTAATCTAATTAGAAGATTCCCCTTTAATCTGGTGATTGCATCTTTCTCCCCCATATAAGTCTAGTCATGCTCTTCTTATGTGATGTTGTTGAGGTGTGATTGAGTCCGGTAGATTTCTCTTATAGATTTGTCCGTTACTGCGGTATTGTCATTATGATATATTGTCGTTTCTTGATAATCTATAAGTTAAGTCATGTGTTCTTGAAAGTAAAGAGTATTTCATAACAATTACATTAGGGTTTATATATGTACTTTAATTGAATATTTGCCGATTGCTTGGTTGGGATGTGAAACTTGCAATTGAGATAAAAACAACTGAATCAAGATTAGAATAAGTCAACGAACCTAGGGAGGATTCCCGGACCCTTGTTGTTCTATCATATTTACACTACTTCACATTACTTCAATATCAAAACTCAAATTTTCTTATTTAACTTTTATTGTTCGTTTTAAGGTTTGCACTTTCTCTTGTAGTTAGTTTGTCTCCCTGTGGAATCGACACCCCAAAGCTGTGCTACAACTAACGCATTATGTTTTGGGCATAATCAGTGAGAATTACCAAAAATATTCAAATAGTTGTTAATATCAAATGTTCTTATTTCTTGCCGCAAAATATGTTCTTAATTCTTTTTACGAACCAGGGAGAGAAGTAGAATACAAAAATGACAGCCAAATGCAAGTTTCCAAACCAACTAGAAACAGCATAAATAGATAGGAGAATCAATGCTTATCTCATGAACATATATACTTTCTTATCCTAGCTAAAACTACGCCAGCACAAAGCCTCATTCACCATGGTAAGTTTTCTTTTATGAGTATTCTGCACAACCATTTACACTACTTTGAAAATCTTCCTCCAATGAAGAGAAGACTAAATGACAAGGTTCCACTACAGCATTAATTCTAAAAGATAATCAATTAGAAATGAAGAAAAACCAAGTTTGGATTAAGAAAGGAGAAGATATGTCCAAAATATAAGAGGCCCAACACAAGCCATCTGACTGCTTCTTTTTCGCCACAAACAATAAGGATTCGATATATCAAAAGGAAAGATAATTACAGATATCCCTTTCTAGTTTCCATGAAAAAGTTCAAATTTCAAAATAACCAGAGGCCCTATATAAGTCACACATGATATGAGAAGCTTGCAGAGGAGAATTGGGAGTATATATGAATAGTAACAGTGTCTTTTCTTTTTCCCCCTTTCCTCTTTCTGTCTTTTGCTGGGCAAGAACTGAACCCAAGGCCAATCACAAGATTCAAAACCCATTCCACTGCCTTGCCACGGCCACCAAAGCCAAGGACTCAACGGTACCATTTATAACGTTCCTTAATCTAATTAGCTAGTAATATTAAAATCTTGATTAATCCGTACAAAGAACAAAATCAAGCAGCCTACAGATTATATGGAGAGTTTACATATTGCAGTGGGCTGTCTCTACTCTGAAGGGAAAATCTTTCCCTGTTCTGCTTATAAAAATGGCTTCCAATGCCTACATTTTGGAAGGAAAGGAACTCAAGTCTTCATCAATCTACTTTTCATTCCAATTCCGTGGATCTTAACAATATTATTACAGATGTGGGAGACATAATTCTAGGAGCTGCTAACTTCCACAACAGTTTAGCTCACAATAGGGGCCTCGCTGATTTAGTTCCTGTTCAATTACTTTGTGTATTATGTTGTTTCTTTCTTGTAACTAGTCTTCAATTCTAGATTCTGTTTCAGTTCTTTGGAGCAGCTTGCTCTCTGTGTATTGTTTCTTGGATGAATAAAACTTTCGCGTTTACCAAAAAGATAAATAACCGACTCTAGAGGATCTGTTTCGTTGTCGGGAAAACAAAGAAAAAAAGGAAACGATTCAAAGATAAACGAAGAACAGATATGAGAAAAACGATGAAACCTGGATGAGCCAAAGGGCACCAGTTGTAGTAGCGACACCCCACATGGCGGTGGCCTGAAGATCAGTTGACTGAGTCCGAAATCCGGGCCTCAGAAACTTGATGAGACCTCCTCCTGCCCCCGACGCAGTCATTTCCACCACAAGATACGCTTAACGCCAGGCAAGCTGCTCTAACGTAACAATTAGGAATTAGCAAATGCAACAATTGGACAATTGCTATGGTGATTTTAATTTTTAAGCGTGGGGAAAATCTTCCTATGGTGAATTGGTGCAATTCTCCTCCGTATTTTGAGTTACTTTCTAATGAAGAAGACAAAAAAATAAAACTTTCCATTGTTGCATTTTGACCTCTGAATTTTGGGTTAATTATGGATTTAGGATTTTTCCTTTTCAGATTTCAAATAAGTTTGTACTTTTTTTTTCATCACCCCCCCCCCCCCCCCCTTTTTAATTGTGAATTGAGATTCTTGTGCATTTGGTAACAGATCCGGTTTTTTGTTTTCCATTTTTTAATAAAATTAGAGTGAAATGTGCAAACAACTCATTTTCCGTTTTCATTTTTAAATAAAATAATAAAACTATAGTGAAAATGTGTTTGATTCTTGAAAGCAAAAAACGTTTTTTAAAATATAAATAAAACGAAAATTAGTTAAGCTCATAAAAAGAAAAAAGTAGTTTTCAGTAAAATTGAAGACAAAAATGAAAAGCGATTTTCAATTGAATTAACATGTAAAATTTAAATTAGATGAAAATTAATTTTATTTTTTATAAAAAATATATTATACTTTCTAAAATCAAATGCATCTTTAAACTAACAAAATGTATTTTATATTTTTTGTCCATTTAAGATTCATCTAACGTACGAATTAATGATGAAATATGACTTTTTTTCTCTTTATCCATAATTTTAATGTAAACGAGATTTAATCATAACTATATCATGTGATACAAGTAATAATTTTAGAAAGACTATCAATGCTAACTAAGCTGGTTAACATTAACAACATATTTTATGTCGGGATGTTGTATAATTCAGGGGCATTGTTTCTTTTATTGTAAATGTGTAAATGGCAAAGTACCAAAGCTACCTTCTATTTTGCCAATTTTAGGTATCTTTTTAGCATAGTAATAGTTTCATTTATGATTGTTAAATAGTTTTTTAAACTGTTTTTCTAAAGACGAAAGCAGAATTAAAAATGATTTTTTGTTCGATAAAATAACTATGAATTTTTTTGACATATTTAATTTCTTAGAAACTCTTTTTAAGTTTATAATTCTTTTTAGAAATCGGTTTTTAAGTTTGTTTAATCTAATTTCTATTTCTTAAATATAAAATATGTTTTATAATCTCTACCGAACAGTATATTCGCAATCATCCCTTATGTTTTTCCAAATCGAGTTAATTCTAAATAGGATTGTGTCATTTAAATCTCTATTATTAGATTTACAAAAAAAACTCAATTTTAATCCCATAGTTTCCCTAAAATTTTAAGTAGTTTATCTACTTTTAATTAAAAAGTCAATTTAACATCATCATTCCAAATCAATGCAGTGGGTAACTTTTATGGAATTAGGATTGAATGACACATTTTCTCCCAATAAAACGCACGTCACGTGTCACCTTCTCACCCATTTGAAGGGTATAATGGGATTATATTCTTCTTATTTTTGTTTTGTTGTTGGCACGCATGTATTAACAATAACAAAATGTGACATTCAACTCTAATTCTATAAAAGATTCACGTTACATTATATTTTGAGGTATGTGAGGTTAAATTGATTGAAATTGATAATGGAGAGACTAATTAAGAATTTCGTTGAAATTATGAAGTTAAAATTGATTTTTTCCTTAGTTTTTCATATTAGTAGCTTAAAATCCAAAAATCTGAATTATTTTTTTTTTATATTAGTTTTAAAGTATATTATGAACTAGTTAAGTTGTGATACACATTTCTTGACATACCACAATTCTCTCAATTTAAAAATTGAAATGAAAGTCAAATTCATTGTGAAATATAAATACCACGTTGACAAATTTGAATTTAAATATTCTTCATTTGATGATGTGATATTTAATCCCACTATAAACTTGACTCCATTTTAATTTTCAAATGAAAATGATAAGACAAACTTGTTCTTTGCCAGATACACAATGATTTAAGACAGAGACTACTCTTTTTTGGTAGGATCCAAATCATCACCATCAATTTTCATCTGCATCTTGAGCAAAAGCTTGTATCTATCTTCAGATTTAGTGTCACACAATACTCCCAAACGGTCCATAGTAAAGCAAACATTCTGCTTGTTGAACGTATGATTAAGAACAAAATCAAACATGAACGAGGTTAAATTTCACTTACCTGAGCAAAAGGGCATGCTGCTTATAATGGGCTAACTTTCACAAGCATCAAAGATCTAACACGATGGTTATTCTTTTTCTGGACAATTGGGAGGGTTTAAACCAGTGAAGTTAAGCTCACCCACCAATAGGTAGTGAACGACTCGTCATACGATGTTTGAGCTACCAAAATACCAAGCACAGCAACAAAATTGAAAGCAAAAGCAGTGAACACCCATAGGATGCCAAGTCTCATAACTTACCTATCATTTTCAACTATAAAACATACAACAAATGTGCAAAATTATTCAGGAAGGGCACTGTGGCCCAATCGCTCAACAAAGTAACACCTTCATTTAAAGCGACCAAAACTTCAGCCTGTCACAGAAAGTTTCTGCTGCTATTCTATTGTGCAAATGTAAACAAAGGTCCAAATTTATCAATTCATATCAGCATTTGAAAAACGAAATTAAAAAAAAAAAGAAGAAAAAAGTCTAGCTTTTTTCATTCCAATATGAGGGTTTTCAAGTGATCTTTTCATTTTAAAGATGTACAATTTGCATAATCTCTTAACCAAACCTTACAAACAATAATAGCATCAACTAATCTGTCTGTGTTAAAACTTCTAAGTACATTGATGGCTGTGAAGGATCAACAGAGATGAAACACGAGCAACTTCCTCAGCAGCCCATTTTGTACTTCAAGCCCAAAGTCGGGAGCCTCACATCTATAGATGCATTGTCTGTTGTTCATCAGTACAACTTACCCTTATCACATAAAACACATCATGAACAACAAAATAGAGAGAGAGAGAGAGAGTCTGGCAGCTTGCTATTCTAGCTTCTCAAAAGGCTCAGAAGACAGTAAGGAAATGCCATTTCTTGCACAAAGAGATAAAGAAGCTAAAATATGTTACCAACCTCTGAACCTTGAAGCCTATGATCACCAACCATCTTTTAAAAGGCATCAAATAAGAAAGTTAATCATCCCAAGCGCTATCTGCAGCACCCACACTTTTAATGTTCGATGGTGTAATCATGAATTTATACTTCTCTTCAATGTTTATAGAAGTGGCTCCCACCATTGTGGGCGTGGACACAGCATTCCTTGCTCCTTTTTCTGCAGCTGCTGCCTCTCTCTCCTTCTTTCTTGCAACCTGAAAATTGATAGCACCAAACGTTTCAGAAAATGAAAAGGAGCTAGCTTAGGAAAACACCCTTTTTGAAGTCACAGCACACATCACTCAGAGATTAGACACTATTATTATGCCAGAATACGTATAAATTCCTACTATTGTTGTTATTACGCTGTAAATGTGTACCTTTCCAGTTGCAAAAGCCACAGCATTTCCAGATTCGACATCTGATATTGCTTTCTTTATTTGTGCAACCAGGAACTAGGGTAGGCGGGGACACCAATAAAAAATAGAAGAGTCAAATCATCGTATACAAGCAAGCATAAGATATGGGAGCGGAAAGAAATGGAATAAAAAGTACCATATCGCGATCTGTGCAAAATGAAGTAGCTCGGCCCACTGATCCAGCACGCCCCGTCCTTCCAATCCGGTGTACATAGTCCTCCATGGTCTATAATTGAGGCAGCCATAACTTAGCTTCAGATTTTCTATTCACAAGTAATTTAATAGTGATTGGAAATACCAGGCAAATGAGATGCTAACAAATTAAAGTATAAAGACTCATGACCACAAGCTGAGAGGCCGTGAGGAACCCCTGGCATCAGTTAAGTTATTGCTGTACAAACCACAAGCTGAAATCTAGATCACAGAATACTTCATATTTGAGAAGATCATTTCCTTTTTATAAGACATACTCGAGAATATCATTTTTTTATACGACATTCAAGAAGATCATTACCAACGATATTGTGAATTGTTTGAATGGCAATCCACGAATCAGATAGACTTCCTAAATTTCAAAAATAATTATCTAAGACGCCTTAAGTTTCAGATAAAACTCAGTGATCAACAAGCTTTCACTTGCAGCCAGAAATACCTTTGGAAGATCTAGATTAACAACATGAGTAACTCCTGTTACATCCAAACCACGAGATGCAACATCCGTCGCAACCTGCACATCAAGGTCTTAATTACCAACATAGAAACTCCCAAAATCCATTCAAGTAGAAACCACATAACTAGAATACTAAAATGAGGTCATGAGCTTTTTTTTATACGCAAAATGAAGTCATGAACATTATGCCATGTCAATTCTAGATATCCTAAAAAAATTTCACATTCCATTAGTGTTGTGTCGAATTTCATGTTTTTTAAAACTCCAATGTCCAAATTAGAATTCTGTATTTTCACCGCTAACTGTTACATTAAACACAAAGGAGCCATTTTTTAAGTCTACAGGATATCCAAAACACGCCCTACAAGCTTACTGAGGCATATTTACCTTCCCAATCTAAAATTTAGAAAAGAAAAATAAATGAGGCTCCTGTTATAACACATAAGAATGCATAATAGGGTACCATTCATGTTGTACATTATACATTACAATCAGTACTGATGAAGATATTCATAGCGCAAGAATCAAGCTTTATGGCAAGATAGATTAGAATACCCTTTTTTAAGTCTACAGGACATCCAAAACACACCCTACAAGCTTTCTGAGGCATATTTATGTTCCCAATCTAAAAATTAGAAAAGAAAAAGAAATGAGGCTCCTGTTATAACAGATAAGAATGCATAGTAGGGTCACATTCAAGTCGTACATTATACACTACAATCAGTCCTAGTGAAGATATTCATAGCGCAAGAATCAAGCTTTATGGCAAGATAGATTAGAATACCAAAATATTAGTAGACTTATTTCTAAATTCACATAGGGCAGATTCTCTTTCACTCTGACTACGGCCACCATGAAGAACAACTGCATGTAAACCTTGCGCTACCAAAGCTTCAGCAACTTCATCACACCTTGTCTGCATGTAGACCCATCTTCAACCATTAAAATTTTCTATAAAAGCCTTGCAGGACAAAATTGCAAATATTAACACAAAAAGGTGATTATAAAAGATGTTTCAGATGTGTCAGCTTACAGGAGAGTAACTCAAAAACATCAAGGAAAAATCTAGGTTACACTTGCTTTAAGAAACTAAGAAAAGACTTAATTTTTTCCTTTTTGCTTGTAGCTCCTGTTGCCAAATCAATTTCACAAAATATACCCAAGTACTAACTTGGATGTAAAAAACCTATAAGTTTTTAATGCAAACTGTTTACAAACATTCAGCATATCATCACCAACTATTAAGCTCATATTACCAAGATCTAGACTAGTCCATAAGTTCAAATGTTCATCCAAAATTTTGGGATGCTTATGCATGATTATGAGTGGTGTCTATAAAATTTTCCACAACTGTATGGAAAACACATAAATGCTAATACGATCTCAGAATTCCTACAAAATAACTTGGTGATGTGGACAGAATGCACCAAAAAAACTTATTAACTAGAGATTGATGCAGTACAATAGATGAAAAATAGAGACAAACTAACGATACAAATAAAACCGATCCAAGTCACATGGATCGTTTCAAATCACATGGGAACTTGAACCAAATCACATGGCGCGAAACAACTATTCAATCACAGAGTGTTTAATTTCAATTATCTCTTTTTATTATTCATTCCAAACTGACTAAAAATGATATATGGACACCTCTTATATAAAGATCTTAACCCTAGTCCGATAAGGAAACTGAATTATAAAAGGAAAGTGACATGAAATTAACTACACTTAGATACCCATAATATTTTTTTGATTACATAATTATCGCCATATCCCCTAATTCCTAAATTAAAATCCCTAATTCTAATCATCCTCGTGTTCCCCATCATTCTCCTCCACTTAGAAAGAACTCTCCATCGGGTTGAAAAGTGTAGGAGGATCAACAACTTAGATTGAAGGGGAAATAAGGCATAGTCATGAAACTCATGGAAGCTGAAGTCACTAGGAGGTGAAAAAATTTGCGTTGGAAATGCTTGTTGACGAGATGCGTGAAACCATGTAGGTAGGATAAAGTCAATACCCAAGATATGTGTGTCAACTCGACCCTCAATCGTACCATTAAGCTTGTCGTCTTGTTTGTGTTGAATCTTTTCAACTTCCTCGATATGCTCAATAAAATCTTGTTGGGCTGGCTCAACCAAGTCAACTGCACAAAGAACGGGTTCAACCGGCTCAACGACATCAAGCTAGTCGTCGATCGGTTCATCATCTTTGTCGGCATCTTGTTGCTCTTTGGTGTCATCCCTAGCATCCATGAGCTTTGAATTATCAAGTTCGTGTTCATCTTTCACTGTCACGACATCCAAGGGTTTGCACAATTCTTTATATTCTGTCAGCAACTGAATTATCTTTTCTTGAACTTGGGGTGAAACTAATGGGTCGGTCTTCTGCTCTATCACAGGCGCATCGTATGTACCATGACCATCATAACCTCCGTAAGCACGATCAGACCTAACACAATCATGGTTAGCATCTTTAGGAACATAATGATAATTCTTATAAGCGACACCTTCATCATCGTAAATATAATCGTTATTACCATTCAAAGCATGGACATCTCGAGAACTCTGATCATACTCATACGCATATTGGTGCTGCAATTCTTCAGGTTGTCTCTCATCACAATAAACCCAATATTTGAGTTCTTCATTTTTTCATACATACTTCGGAGAAAATAACGCCAACCATACCTTATCGTTTTGGATTTCAAGTCATCCAAACGAGAGTAAATACTTGACAGTTGAGCTTGTATGTTTTGAATACGAATCCCAATACGATAAGACATAATACTAAACTAAAATAGCTCAAACATTTTTTGTCTTTTTTTCTATTTTTCTTATGTTTTTTTATCTCTTTTTTTTCTTCTGCTTTTTGTCTTTTTTTAGTCAGAAAAAATACAGCTAATTGCAGTAAAAAAAACATGAATTTTTTTTTGGCTCAGCTCAGATATGGCTCTGGAATCAGTTCAGCTCGGATAAGATCGTTATCGGCTCGACTCGGCTCGACTTACACTGCTCACGGCTCGGCTCGTCTTCTGCTTTCTTAAGGCACCCTGAGTCTGGTCTTTTTGTGGACCAGATCTGATCCGGTCAGATCCTGGGTGGATCAGAGCCGGAAGGGAAGGGTTGGCAGAAAATAGGCTTCCAGTCACGATGGTGGTGGTCGACCCGACGTTGAGTGTTGCAGATGGAAGGTGGTAGCAGAAGGGTCTCGTGCCTGGAAACTAGTCACTGGTGGCAGATCCGACGGCATTGAGGGCGGGGTTATTTCTGGTCATGGTCGCCTGACGATTCTACACCGGCCGGTGGTGGCACCGACTGCTGGGGTGGCGGGATGCGACGACGACGGGAAGAAATGCATATCTGAAAGTTGCGACGACTTTTTGAGGAGGAAGACGGTGGCGGATTGGGTCATGCTTCTCGGGTTTTGGTCGCTCGCGAAAGCCGCACCTTTTGGTGGTAGTGCGAGCTCCTTGGGTGGCGGGTGGCGACGGGAGACGATGACTATTGTAGGCTTGTTTCGAGTTTAAGGGCTTGTTTGGGTGGAGTGTTTGAGAGTGGTGGTGAGGATTCGAGTTTAGGCTCTAATACCACTTGATGCAGTACAGTAGATAAAAAATAGAGATAAATTAACAATACAAATAAAACTGATCCAAATCACATGGAAATCGCAACCAAATCACATAGCGCGAAGCAACTACTCAATCACGGTGTTTAATTTCAATAATCTGTTTTTATTATTCATTCCAAGTTGACCAAAAATGACATAAGGACGCCTCTTATATAGAGATCTTAACCCTAGTCCGATAAGGAAACTGAATTATGAAAGTGGCATATAAAATTAACTACACCTAGATACCCATAATATTTTTTGATTAGATAATTATCCCCATATTCCCCAATTCATAAATTAAAATCTCTAATTCTAATCTTCCACGTGTTCCTCATCAGGGATAATATGTTGTAACTTCAACTTTAAAGCCTAAACTGATGATGATGGCAAAGACCACGATGGTTAAAAAAAGAGCAGATCAAAACACAACATACCTTCCTTTCCACAAACACAATAGTTAAAGGAAATGGATGATCAGATCTCTCAGCCTGAGTTGCCTCCTCTACAAGCAAAGCCAGAAGCCGATCAACCTAGAACATATTAGAGATCATTAAAAAAATAAAATAAAAACTGGTGATGTAAATATGCGGGCAACTCTACTTGCTAAAGGGTATATTTCAAATTACAACATATTCTTGTAAAGATAATATGAATAATAAGCATAGAATGATTATGTAGGTCAGATACGTTCCAAAAACTAGAACACCAATCACATTTTCCTACATCATCTATCCTGCCATAACTTTGTAAGCAGCCTGCAACCTTCAGATTTATAATTATATCTAGTCTTTGCGTTCCACTAGAAAGTCATACTTACTTGTATTTAAACTTCCAGGGTAATGATTAAATAAAAGATGAAGAAAGACTAAGGAACTGACAATTCAGGAGGCACAAACTAGAATTTATCATTTTTTAAATAAAATGTAAAATAAAATATACTCTTTCTGGTGTGCCAAGATAAGCATACCTTCTCACTTTCAGAAACCTTCTCCAAAATTTGAGATACATTTGCTGTCGGGCTGCTCACTTTGCCCACCTTTACTTGCACAGGGGTAGTTAGATAATCCTGAAATTAGATAAGAAAATAAAGTGTAAATCATGCAGAATATTTTATGATGAGATAAGCAAAATAAATTACAACATTATTTTTCTCTATATAATTCTAAATGTTTAACAAGTTTTATCATACCCAATAAAAGATACAGATCCATTCCGAACAGGTCAATCGTGTTCATATGTAAAACTTCTTGGCTCAATTGGTAAAGGAGTGGGAAGGATTGAGAATCTGTATATTCATATCTTACTCAGAAGAAATAGAATAAAATTTACTAGTATTATGTAAAAATTGTTCAAACAGAGCCTATGTAGTGAAGGCATCATCCTGTTGTGTTCACCTGAGCGCCAGGAATATTTCTAAGTCCAAAAACCACAGAAGAAAACCAGGTTTTCATGGCTTACCCTATTCAGGAGATTAGCATGACCACTAACGCATTTGGATATGCTTACCATGTTAAGAAGGAAAATCTTTAAAATTGAGGAATCAACAAAATAAAATTGATATTAATAAAAGTATGGCAAACATGACCCTGCATCAAATGTGATGGCTTTCATTACCAGTTTACAACCCAAATAAATGGTTAAAATATCAACCTTTATTTGAAAGTTTCTAGGTTTGAAGTTTCAAAAGAACATCACCAGGAAAAATTTACATAAAACTAAGACGGGGAAAAGGACACAGCGCAATATGCACACACATACTCCACAGGACGAGTGGTCAAATACTGAGTCTAGGTTTAATACATGAATTCAAATGTCTGCTTTTACAATATTATAAGCAATCATAGCTAATTTCGCAAATTTCAAAAGAAAAATTATAATAATTTAAAATTAAATACAGTTTGACACTACAAATGTTATGCATATTAACAGACAAATTAATAGTGTTTCATATTCAGATGACTGATAAATCTAAAATTACAGCATAAATATATAGCTTTTCAAGATTTTTCTCCAAACACTGCTGTCGCCCCCTCCTTCAAAGACTTGAAGAAGGTTTATAGTAGGAAACAGAGAGAAAATTAGTAGGAGACCTAACCTGTGCTAGTGCCTCAATCTCCTCAGGCATAGTTGCACTAAACAGCAAAGTTTGATGCCTCTCTGGAAGGTTCCGCATTACCTGTAACGGTATGAGATCAGTAATATGTATTCTTCAAGAATTAAGATGAACCATGCATGAAAAATATAATGATGTCATGTTAGCACTGTATTAAGATTACTTTAATTCTATGTTAGATCAGGTAAAACACTGTAATGGTGAGGAAAAACTAGCCCTACTAAGAAACATTTTGTGTACAGAAACAGCTGAAGAATCATTTATGTTAAAAAAGAAGCATTAGGAAGTTAATAGTCAGTAAACAAAGTCTACTAAGTAGGGTTCAAAGGTCCGTGCAAAGGAGGGGGAGGAAAAGTAAAAAAAAATTATCAGTTCCCTCAGTAGAATGGTTTTGTTTGAGCCACAACCATATTCTTCAAGGTTGGCAAGTTACTTCTGGAAGGAAAAGGAACAATGATAGCTCCATGGCTAGTTTCATGAACTTAAGAAAGAAAAGGTGGATACAAAAGACATGAGCACATGACTAGCAATGCTCAGGCCCTAAGCTAGCCATATGCATGTGCAAGTGGATGTGCATCAAAGATGACTGACAAATATGAGACACCAACCATATACCTCTCTTATCTGTGGTTCAAACCCCATATCAAGCATTCTATCAGCTTCATCCAGAACTACAAATGAAACTCTAGATAGAGAAGTGTTGCCTTGCTGCAAATGATCAATAAATCTTCCAGGAGTCGCTACCACTATATCCACTCCAGCTCGAAGCTCAGACCTCTGTTATTGAGTTTAGAAACAAAAGTCAACCAAACAAGTAATAGTTGAAATTAAATGGACACGTCTCATTCTGATGATAAAACAGGGAAACTGCTATAAGAAGAATTTTATTTTCATTGATCCCAGCAAGATGATTTCAATACAAATATTACACAGATATGAAAAGAAACATCATTAAGCGAAATTACAACACTAAAATCAGGCACCTGTTCAGCAATGTTTGTTCCGCCAACAACTATCGCCGTTCTGAAGGATTCCAGAGATCTACTAAAAGCTTTAACCTGAAAAGATACCAAACTGTTACCCAACATGATGACACTTAGAAAGAACAGCACATAAAAGTTCTTTTGTATCAATGTAGCTTATGAAGATACCATGCGTGACGTACAGAAAAAAGATAATTCTATGCTTGATTTAATGAATCATTCAAGGATGGTCTATACAGTAATTAGAAATCCGTAACAACAATAACATATCCAAACCCCATTCCTTCCCCCCACCCTTCACAAGAGAGAGAGATCAAATCAAAGAAACAAATTATCAAAGCAATAGTAACTGTTGAGAGATTTCTTAACTAGATATGTATTAGGTTTCCTAACCTTTCTTAGTTTATCTTTCCTATTCTTCTTAGGATTTATAGTCTTAAGTCTATATATAGGGTTATTGGTTTGTTCACACAACAACAACAATAATAAAAATTCTTCTAAAATATTTCTTCTCAATCTCTCACATCTCTCTAACCTAAATTTCAACATGATATCAAAACCCATGGTTTGGGATCCCGGTGGGATTTGAGTAAACTCTCCTTGAAAAAATCTAGTTTTTTGCATCTGTTATCTCTTCTTTTTCTTCGGAAACCCATCTTTATTTTCTTACAACCACATACTCAACCTAACCACCATAGTGTTCGCCAATTTGTCTTTCCGACGATCCCCGTGATCAAACATCACCATAGTGTTTGTGTTCCTCAGGCGAGCAAAACACAAGATTTCCGATAGATTCGGTCATATTTTGGCATCGGCTCAGTGATCAGAGACCACCATCAGGTGTGCGCTATGTCAGTGACCAAAAACTCTATGCTCGTGACCCAATCCGACACCGGTACGACGTCCGACTCAAGCTGACCCGGCTTGTGACCCGGATCTGATCTGTTTTTTCTCCATGGCCGTCGGTTCCCATTGTTCTCACCGTAATCCAGGGCCGGATTCTCGCTCACCCTGCTCCGACGACAAAAACCCAACCACCAATAATTCTTTTCCGGTCTTGTGTTTCCTCAAGAAGGAGGAGGAGTTCTTTAAGTTGGTTTATTTGTTTCATATTGGATAAGGTTTGTTATTAGTATGGGTTTATTTGTAACAAATTGGTGCATCTGTATGCTCCAACTTGAGCGAAATGTTGAGTGGTTTCCTAATTAGAAATGTATTAGGCTTCTAATCTATCTTAGTTTATGTGTCTTATTCCTATTAGGATTTATAGTTATAGGTTTATATATAGGATTGTGAGTTTATTAACACAACAACAACAATAATAATAATAATTCTTCTTCAATATTTCTTCTCAATCTCTCGTCTTTCCTTGATTCTAGACTACGTCTAGGCGGTAGTATCTGGGGATCATCATATAAAGGGGTTGTTCTAATTCTAATCCTATTCCCTGCCTCACCTGAATTTCAACAATAACAAAACTATCAAGCAATAAGTAGTACAATTGACTCTGATTAAAAATAAAATAAAACCGTTTATTAAACATTCTAGAAAAAAGTTTAATCAAACTAAGGCAAAAGAAAATAGTGATCACTTTTCCTACATCAAGATTCCTTCTACATTATGAGTCAAAACTGATGAAATAACCCAACTTCAAAAGGCTGCCTGGTCCAAAGAAAAACAAAAGGCCTTTCCAGCTATTTCAAAAAACATCATATGAAATCGTAACGACATGAATGACCTTTCAGACCAGCTATCTCACCTCTTTTTCTATTTGTTGGGCCAGCTCTCTAGTAGGAGCCAAGACAAGTGCCAAAGGTCCATCACCACGTTGAACAGGAGCCTGAGCCATGCAGTGCTGCGCATTGAAATTAAAAAACAAATATATAAAGCAAAAAGATCGCCAGTTAGCAACTACATGATCAAATATAATGGAAATATAAAGTATGAATGTATTATGACTAAAGACCTGTATCATAGGAATGGAAAAGGCAGCAGTCTTGCCGCTACCAGTTTCAGCACAACCCAGTAGATCCCCTCCAGTAAGAGCAATTGGCATGGCCTGAGCCTGAATTGAAGTTGGTGTAGTGTATTCACGAAAAGTGATATCCTTCATGATACTTCGGTGCAAACACTGGAAAAATTACAAGTCCATAGTTTCACAAACTCATAAAACAATAATTAACAGTTGCAACTGAAACACTATTTCATCTCACTGACTAAATGCATAGTTTACCATGTCTGTAAAAGATTCAATTGGCGCAGGAGCAGGAAGAGAGCCAGGAGCTGTAGTAACATCAACATTCAGCCGTGAACGAACCTCTTCAATCTGTACACGAATGTGAAACATCAAGATAATCATAACATACATTTCATGTCCTTTTTTTATATAACACAAATTTCATGTTCTTGTTAACATACATATCAATATCTCAACATAAAAGTGTTTCAAATTTTAGTGTGACTAATGAAAAGCATGCAGAGAAAAATGACGAGAAGTCAAGACATGTTAGGAGATTTATTGAGAGTTCAAGTTTCTCCTTATATTAGTCTAGAATTTAAACACGCAAACATATATGTATGATGCGTTAATTCCTAACAAGTATCCATGTTATAAGGAACAATTGATTCTTCAATACACATAACAAATTATAACACATTGTGCTGTAATTAGAAAAAAGTGCAAAAAAAAAATTAAAGAGGAAAAAATCAAACAGAAAAAGGAATTCACTGGGCGCAAAATAAATGCAGAGATACAATTTCAATATCAATAATAAAACATGCATAAAATAAGAAAAACATAGTACGGAGTAATATTTTCAGCAAAATTTCACTAAGTGGTGAGAAATTCATCTATATAAAATTTAAAAAGAATGACAAGTGCCAATTCCTAGCAAGTATTTCACAAGAGGGACATTCGCTTTTCAGCAACAAAAACACAAGTGCGGCACAATAATCAAGAAAATGAAAACAATTTTTTTATAACTGAAATGAAAACAAATTATAACAAAAGAAATTCAATAAACGCAAAATGAGCGTTAAAATGAACTCTAAAAATAAATGAATTCAAGCCGATTGAACTAAGTATAAACATCAAACACCAAAACGAATCGTTTAAGCACACGAAGCAAAAAATTCGTTCCATTAAAAGCAAAATCAAAAGCATTTAAAAAAAATAACAAAGTAAGCAAAACCACAGGACCTGCTCAGGCGTCAAGCGGAGAATTCGTTCGGAGGGTTTCCAGAGAGTGAAAACAGGTTCCGGCACGGGCAGATCCCTCGCCGACGGTACCATGCTGGAGCTCCGACGATATGCATTGGAGGATGCGCCAAGAGAAGAAGATGATGATAATGAAGAAGAAACAGTGTTAGTAGAAGAAGATGAGTTGTTGTTGAAGTGAAATTCAGAAGAACAGGAGAGCGTGCTCTGATCAGAAGAGTCTAGGGTTAGTGAGGAGGTTCTGGTGATGAAGCTTGAGCTTGAGTTCCTCAGGTGTGGAGGCACATATGACATCGTTTTTTAGCTTCCCTTTATTCTTTCACAGATTGTAGGGTGAGAACAGATTAACAGATTTTCTTTCTCAGAGATAAAAAGATAGTTGAGTAGGACCAAGGACTGACTACTGAATACTGAGCAGTGGAAGCGATTACGAGGGGTGCTTTGTGACTTGTTACCAAACTTGATCCGGGGGGAGTGGGGTTGTATTAAATTGGGCCCATAAGTTATTGGTAGCCCAAACTTTGGGTGGAAAAGGGGGTCTTGCTCCATTTCCCGGCCTGTTAAAAGTTTGGATTTAATCCTCGTTCTGGGCCAATCATTCCTGTGAATAGATAATTACAGAAACACCCTTAGTTTATATAAAAATTCACTTTTATTCCTTTTTTTCCTTTAAAAAAAGTATTATTTTAAACACTAGTGTTTTTGCAATTGTCCTTTCTTGTGAATTTTCAAGAAGTTTAAAATATGACATTTCATCTGTAAATAGTAATTTGCTCAATCAATTCACCGGTTTTAATTTATTTTGAGTTCAAAAAAATCATTTGTGTATGTAATATATTTAAAGAAATACATTTTCTATATGTATATGAGTAGAAGAGGGAAAGTAAAAAGAAATTAAAACATAAAAATAATGATCATACACATTTGATTCCATGACTTTTCATACCTAATTAATTATAAAGTGTTGATACCACGTAATCGGTTATGTGTGAAATACCATGTAACCGGTTACGTGTGAGTTATCACGAAGTCGAAAAAATTTATTAGTAATCACAAAAAAATTAAATTGTAATTTTGGTTATTAATTTTTTTAAAAAAAAATAATTACTCAATTTTTTTTAATTACTGATAGACTTTTCAAATTACATACTTGGACATCTTTGAAAAAAAATTAAATTGTTATTTGAATACATCTATTTTATACTCCATGTGAGATCATAACCATCCATAATCATTAGAGATTGGAGGGAGAGAGACATGTATGGTCATCTCAACGATAATACATAAGAATTTTTCTATTTTCTAACATTTGCTTTGTTAATTTATTTTTTCCTTCACTGTTTATATATGTTTATAAAATAAGTAATGTAAAAATAACATAAAAAATAAATAAAAAAGCAACAACAAAATTTTGCACAATCTTTAAATATTAAAAGCAAAATTATTACATCATTATTTTATATTGTGGTAGTGACATGCTGACGTAATAAAATAAATGTTATAGAAATGAGAATGACGTGGACAAACGTGGTCAATTAGAATGGAGAGCGGTGTAGGTTGGCATTAGCTTAGGTTGAGGCTTTATTTGTTGGAAGGTTGGTGGCATACTTGACTAGATATCGCTTTCAACCGTAGTAGGTAAGTCTCAGATAATTGGTCTCAATTATTAGGGAATGTGTGAAAGGGTTTTTTAAAAATTGTTTATAATTTTAAAATTTTGTTTTTTAATATAATTTTTGAAAAATAATTTTAGAATTAATATTTATTTTTTTGTTTTGTTTTTTATAATGTACAAAAAAATTAAAATTTTGAAAATAAAATTATTTTTAAGTATTTAGTAAATATAAAAAATAAAATTAATATATATTTTAAATTTAAATTCAAAACTAAAATTAATTATAAAGCGTATCAAAACCGTTTTCAAAATAATATTATTCAAATAACATTTCACTGTTTTCCGTTCTAAAAACAGTTTTCAAGTTATCGTTATTCAAATATATTTTTTTTGAAAAACTAAAACATTTTCAAAAACAACTTTTAAAAACTAAAAATTAAAAATTATTAACCAAATATATCCTTAATTTTTCAGTACCTATAATAAATTTTACTAGATCAGCATTACCTGTAATAACGATTTAAAAAAAAAGTAATTTGAAAATGGCCCAAAATGACGGCCGGGAGATGCGCGGGTAGATAGCATGTGGAATTTAAAAATGGGTCGAGAGCGCCATCCGAACGGCGTTTTTGGGCGGCTAGGTAAAGCCACTTAAAGAGTGGGACCATTTTAAAAAATAAAGTAAATCATCTGGTACGGAGTATTTTTATTTTCTTTTTAAATTTCTGGCTTTTAGCACAATGGGCATGGTACTTTGTACCAGCTCTTGATGCCAGTGCTCAATCAGCGCTGAGCGTCCGTGTACAGAACTGGCATCGGGAGGAATAAAAAATTATTTTGCAGTTCGCGTTTGCGTGTAACTTTGAAATGAGTTATATTTGTTTGGAATTTTATTAGTATTTAAAAAAATTTATTGGTAGTATTATTTTTTAAATTTTATATTTATATTAATATTATTAATAAAATATCGAACGAATATAAACCTATTGGTTTAAACTTGATATTACTAAACATTTTTTAATTTTTATCACTTTATCCATGGTTAGGTGGAGAATGTGATGGATGTTTTTTTTTTTTTAATTATTGCTTAGTGCAGATACGGAAACATTGTCCGTATGCAATACTGACGCGTTTTTTCCACTTGCAAATTTCTTTGCTAACTCTTCATGATTTTATTGATAATTTTTTATTTTTTATTAATAATGCAGAATGATAAAAAAATATATTATTGGGTCTGCGTATGCATTTTACATTATCATCAATTGGGTAGAAGGTGTCAAACATATAAATGTTTCTTTTATCTTTATTTTTATCTTTATCCAATATATAAATTACAGTAGGATAGACTTTATCTAATAATTTGATGTGAACATACGTTTATCTTTAAGCCATGTGTATATATAATCGACTATTTTTTTAAATATTTTTAAAAAATATAATAAATAGAAAAAAGTTACATATGCATCCCATTTTCCTTTGTTGGGCTAACATGACAAGTGGGAGCATGGTCCCAACTCACTCATGGTCCGGTCAAATTGGTTTTTAGCTCGTTTTGATATTTTGATTTGATATATTTTTTATTTAAAAGTTAATTTAAATATATTATATAAAAAATCAGTTAATATGTTAGTTATAATTTAAATTCATACAAAAATTTATTAAATCTTATAAATCCATTACTCACGAAATTTTAGCGTTCATTTGATTACTCAAAACAACCAACTTAATTTAATAAAAAGCATAAATAATTAAATATACTAAATTCTAAGAGTGCTTAATAATTCAAATTATTCAAGATTTCAACATGATTACATCGCAATATAAAAATATAATAAAAATTCTATATTATAAATATATATAAAATTATTAAATAAATACTAACCAGTTTAACCGTTTGAGTTCGATTACACAAAAAATAAGATTGTAACCCAACATATTACTAATGATAATTAATAATAATGAATTATCAACGGTTATGAGTTATAACTAATTAATAATAATAACAATAACAAAAATAATAAGTGAAAGTGAAGAGGATATAATTGTCCCAAAGTAAATCTATACTTAGGAATTGGGATTAATTTAATCTTATCCAAATTGTCAATCATCTGTAGGACAACGAACTTATGTGAGTTTAAATTAGTTTAATTCCACATAATCTCAATCTGGTGCCATAAATTAAATAAGATCTTAAGATTTTTGTAAAACTTTTTATATACAATATATAGCCTTAAAAAATTAAAATTTCAGCAAGAGTATGTTCGCCCAATTACCTTAATGTAGATTTGTCCTTGCTCACAAGTTTCACACATATCTTTATTTTTTAAAATATATATTGCACAGTTTACCCTTACTTGTATTAAGAAAAAGATAAGTGTGCATTTAATTATGAAAAATATTTTTCATTTTTTTAACATTTTTGTCAATAAATTTTATTTTTAAAATAAATTAAATTAAAAAAAAATATATTATTTTTTTCAAATTATATTAAAGATGTATAAATTATATAAAAAAAACATGTTAAAAATTAATTCACAACTAAACGCGCATATAGTGCTCCCAAATTACTTAATTCAAAATCTGTCATTGTTCACAAGTTTCACACATATTTATCTTTTAATTAAAATTTAATTTTTTATAAACGCGCATATGGATCGAAAACATGCTCATGGTAAGATGTGGGTCGGAGGGTGTAAAATAGAAGAGCAAATAATAGTCTTAAGTCAAGAAATATTTTTGGGTATCCAATTTATTTATTTATATTTGTACTTCATATCTAAACAATAAAGGACCGTCCACCTATTTTCAACACGCTTTCATTTACAGACCAGGTCCGACTCATAATTTTCATAATTGTAAGTAGAATAATTTATAAATAAATTATTTTAAAAATTATCAACTAGTTCAGAACCACTCCTGAGTACATTAAAAAACAGTACCATTTAAGGATAGAGTAGGATTAGTTTATACAGTATTAACTAAAATTTATTGGGTAAAATTTGTGTAACGACTTAATTACATGTTTACCTTAGTAATAAAAAGAGTTTATGATTTATAAAATAGATTATGAAACGGTTTATGTTAAAATAGTAACAAAACTATATACTGTTACGTTGATTTGGATATTTTTTATCCAATTCATAATGAGATAAATGTAACACTCATTATAAATTTAAATCAATAGTTAAAAATTTATTTTGAACTAAATTATTTACCTTCAACGTTGGCAAATTAAGTTTTTTTCCTTAAAAAATCACATTTTTCAAATTTAAAAAAAGAAAGTTAAACAAGTACTACTCACAGGAGACACTACCATGCACGGATGGGGGTGCAAGTGGGGACAGATCAAATAGTGTTGTAATACTTGTTGAAAATTTGAAAATCTAAAATCAGAGCCCCTCAGTTTGCAGAGATGGCGTGTGAAGACTTGATGAACGGCACGACCAATGTCTAAATATATATTTTGTTAAGTTTTCTCAACGATATAAAAATACATTTTCTTAAATTTGATATCGTAAAATTTTTTATAAATTAAAAAAATTAAATCAATAATTTTATTAAATTATTTAATTATCAATATCTTTATCTAAGATTATATTAAAATTTAAATTTATTTGGATCATTTCACGTTAACTGACCAATTGAAAAAAATTTCCAAACGAAAAAGATTCATATTCAATTTTTAACATTTAACGTTTGAAAAAAAAGATTAATTCTTTGACATCGCCCCTGACGTCACCAATCCCTTTCACCTTCACCAACCCCATACTCACAGCTTACTCTCTCTCTCTCCCCTACCGATCAACAAATGTGTGCCCTTATAAACATCTCACCCACCCCCCACAAACACTCACCCACATGCCTCACCCAACGCATACCCATATCAACCCCATCTGTTCGCTTATAAATCCCCATCACCTCACAACCAGTCACCTCACCTTCCTCTCTCATTTGTCTGAGCCTACTAATACACTTGAAAAACTCAACTTAAAGAAAGAAAAAAAAAACACAAGAACCGAAATGGATCTCCTCCTTTTGGAGAAGGCCTTATTGGCGATATTCATCGCTGCGGTTCTCGCAATAACCATATCCAAACTCCGCGGGAAGCGGTTCAAGCTCCCCCCGGGCCCCCTACCCGTACCCGTATTTGGAAACTGGCTTCAAGTTGGCGATGATCTTAACCACCGAAACCTCGCCGACTTAGCCAGGAAATTTGGGGAAATACTCCTCCTGCGCATGGGCCAACGCAATCTTGTGGTGGTCTCTTCGCCAAACCTCGCTAAGGAGGTCCTACACACCCAGGGGGTCGAGTTCGGATCGAGGACCCGGAACGTGGTGTTCGATATCTTCACGGGTAAAGGCCAGGATATGGTGTTCACTGTGTACGGTGAGCACTGGAGGAAGATGAGACGGATCATGACTGTCCCTTTCTTCACCAACAAGGTCGTCCAACAATACCGGTACGGGTGGGAATTTGAGGCCGCACATGTGGTGGAGGAAGTGAAGAAAAATCCGGAAGCTGCCACCAATGGGATCGTGTTGAGGAAGCGGTTGCAGATGATGATGTACAACAACATGTACATGATCATGTTCGATAGGAGGTTCGAAAGTGAGGATGACCCTCTCTTCATTAAGCTCAAGGCCTTGAATGGAGAAAGGAGCAGATTGGCTCAGAGCTTTGAGTATAATTACGGAGATTTTATTCCCATTTTGAGGCCATTTTTGAGAGGGTACTTGAAGATCTGCAAGGAAGTTAAGGAGAGGCGGTTGAAGCTCTTCAAGGACTACTTTGTTGATGAGAGGAAGTAAGTTTTCTAAGAATTTATTTATTTATTTTTGGGATTTTCTTTCAGCATTCACTCATGATTATTTTAACTGTTTCTCTGGGTTTTCTTTCTTGGTCAATCATTTTGGTTTTATCTTCTTTTTTTTTTAACGTAGTTTTTACGGGAAACATTATATTAATTAATTTCTTTGATTTTTTTTGCCGTGTATTTTTGGAACATTCTCCTTTTTTAACTATATTTAAAGTAATTAATCACATTTAAAACTGATAAATATGGCAAAACAAACGTGAAAATGAATAATAAGAATTCAATTTATGAGCAGGAAACTTGCAAGCACGAAGAGCATGAACAACGAAGGATTGAAATGTGCCATAGATCACATTTTGGACGCTCAACAAAAGGGAGAAATCAATGAAGACAACGTTCTTTACATTGTTGAGAATATCAACGTTGCTGGTAAGTGTTTTATAAGGGTGCGCTTAGTATTGGTATGCTCCAATTAATTTTTCTCATCACATTATTATTAAATTTTGCGTTTGATTAAATGTGTTGTCTAACCGCGATAACTAAAAATTATATAGATGGGAATTCTAAATTCTCTTTCCTTTTAATAGAAACACAAAATTCTTTTTAACGAATATTTAATAATACCTTAAACTACCTTTATTCTTATTAATAAATTCTTAACTTACATTTTTACATGTATTATTAAATAAACTTTATATTTTATTTATTATGTCATATATGGTTTGTATATATCTTTGTGATATGATATAAAATAATATTTATTACTAATCATGAAAAATAAAATTTTTTCCTAAAAATAATTATTAATACGAAAATGATAAAATGTCTTATAACTTCTTTTATCCAAAAAGTTTGTGTTTATAGAAGCTTTCATTATTATGGTTTTTTTCAAAAAAAATATATAACCACAACATTTTCACACTTAATTTTACCAATCTGTTTGATTATTAACTAATTTTGAAAACACAACTTATCAAATATTATACTGACTACTGAGCTTATTCTATTAAACTTTTATTACGATATTTTTATCACAACACTTTTATAAATTAATCCCAAACTAAGGTTAAGTCTCCCTTGCTAACTCCAATTGGAATTTGATTTTCCATTTATACCCATTTTATATTTGTCATAAAATTGTGAAACACAAGGGTATTTGCATCTTTGACACACCATTAACTAGACAGCTAGTAATAGTAATACTGTTCTTTCCTTTAACTGGAAGTTTTTTAAAGAGACAAAAAATATTTTAAATTTCAAACCTATAAATTGGTATAAAAATATTTTGTTAGATCGAATTTAAAATATTAATTTTAAATTTGTTTGAAATTTTATTAATAATTTTTAAAAATTTTACTAATAATATCAACATAAATATGAGATTCAAAAAATAATATTATCAAAATATATTTTAAAATTATTAATAAAATTTTAAATAAACCTAAACCTTTAGTTCAGCTCCATGTAATCAAAAATTGTTTAAATAGACCGAGAGATAACACATGTTATTATGGTGCGTGGACAGATAGTACTATATATGATTTGATAGGTGGTATCTGCCAGACTAAGTGATAACAATTGTTAGTATGGCATCAACGGGTTAGGTGAGCACCTAGCCGTGGTGGAGTTTGACCCATCATTGGAGCCTTGTCAACATGTTTCATCAGTCATCAAGAACCTCACCTAACACCTCTTCTTGTTGCCTTTGGTCAATATCCATTCTTTTTTTTTTATGCTACACCGGTCACGTCTAAAATCTAAATCTTTATTGATGTGTATAATTGGAGAATTTTTTTGGTGCATTTGATATATATTAATTGTTTATTAAGAAAAAAAAGTTATTATCTCTTTTGATGGACGATAGTAGCCACGCAAGCTAGGTGGGCATGTACATCTCTTTTATAGGTCTTATTCTAGCTACTCCAATAGCAATTTTGAGCCTGATCTACTTTTCTATGGGAGAACTTTTATAAGCATTTTTGGATTTTTTTTTTCAAATCTCTTACTGATTTTTTTTATGAAGGCATTAGTGAGTTATCTCTCTGTAATAGTATTCATTTCGTCTCAGTTTATATATCACAATATATTATTTATTTAATTAAATAATTATTTTATTATTATTTTAAATTAAAAAAATAAATAAAATTTTACAAACATATAATTTCATAAAATTTACAAAATTATATTGATATTAAATTAATAATATATTTATAAAAAATTAAAATCAAAATTGCTTCCGCAAATTTTGGGACAAAAATCCAGAGTCTAAATGGTTGAAAATTTCCAACCCCACCAATGATAGCTGGTTGGCGCCGCAATATGAGTATAAATATAATATATCCACTTCAAAAAGTAGATTAAGTAATTGGGTGCAACTAATATACAATTAATCCATTCCTTGAGCGCTATACGGAACCACTTTTTTATTAAATAAATCAATAATTGTTATGATCTAATTTACTATATATGAATTAACTAATCTCTGTTATAGTAACGGTAATGCATAATTGGTAAAGAAAAAAAAAGTGACGAAGGACAAGAGAAAAAAAAAAGAAAAGAATTTTTTATTGTTCAGTAAAAAAGGAAAAATAAAAAGTAAAGCGGGGCGTTTCACAAATTGAGTAAATGAAAAAATAAAAGCGAAAATAAATTGATTTTTTTCTTTATTTTATTAAACGTACACATGATAAAAAATATGAAATCCTTACTCTTTTTTTTTAATTTTCTTCTTTATCAATCAAAACCTAACGCAAATAACACCTATCTTATTTAAAAGAAAAACAATTTTACTTGATGAATTGCATTAGCAGTAGAGCAGCACAATAATAATGTTATTTACTTGTTATGGAACAGCAATTGAAACAACCCTTTGGTCAATTGAATGGGGCATTGCTGAGCTTGTGAACCATCCTGAAATCCAGAAGAAGCTCAGGAACGAGCTTGACAAAGTTCTTGGACCTGGTGTGCAAGTCACCGAGCCCGACATCAACAATCTCCCCTACCTCCAGGCTGTTGTGAAGGAGACTCTCAGGCTGAGAATGGCAATTCCTCTCCTTGTGCCACACATGAACCTCAATGACGCGAAGCTTCGCGGCTATGACATTCCTGCTGAGAGCAAAATCTTGGTCAACGCGTGGTGGCTTGCGAACAATCCAGACAACTGGAAAACCCCTGAACAGTTCAGGCCGGAGAGGTTCCTGGAAGAGGAATCCAAGGTTGATGCCAATGGAAATGACTTCCGTTACCTTCCCTTTGGTGTTGGGAGGAGGAGCTGCCCTGGAATTATTCTTGCATTGCCAATTCTTGGCATTACTTTGGGCCGCTTGGTACAGAATTTTGAGCTCTTGCCTCCTCCAGGACAGTCAAAGCTTGATACCGCTGAGAAAGGTGGGCAGTTCAGCTTGCACATTTTGAAGCACTCCACCATCGTTTTGAAGCCAAGGTCATTTTAATTTCATACATATTTTTTGTTTATTATGTTGTGGGCTGTTGGACTGTTGCAAGGTGTGGAATGATTTAGAATGTGGCATCCAGGTGACGATTTTCTACTTATGATAAATTTGAAGTGTATGTAAATCTATAAACTTGCACTGGTGATTTAAGATTTGCAATAGTAATAAGGTTCATCTAATTTGCTTTCTTATATATTTTTTTTAGCATTGGTAGAAAGAAGTTTAAACTGAATTTTTTATATAAAAGGTTCGGATGTGATCATTGAGCGAAAAAATAATCGTTCTTCATAAAATATACAGTAAATTATCACCCCTCTTATTTAAGCACTTATACAATGCACTCTTCTTTTAACTTTGGTCTTTTACCGGTGGTTATTCCCTAGTAAATTGCATAAGAGGGACATGAATTCTAAGGGTGTTTCTTTACTTAATTACATCAACTTGATAATCAACTTTATAAAGTATTTATTTAATGCAATATCACACGTAATTTATATATTTTTTTCTTTTTTTATTGCTAAAACACTTTTAAATTATCAATGATTCGTTACAATAATTGAACAAAAAGAAACATTGTAGATAAAAAAGTTAATCATATGAAATTTTAACTTATATTTGACATTGCTAAAATATTAACACTTTAGATAATCAAATGCTAAATATATACGATCATATAATTAATTATGAAAAGCTTAAACCTATGTTTGGGAAGTAGAACGGATAAAAAGGAAATGCTATGAAGGAAAAATAAAGGAGAAAAAATAGAAAGGTATACATACTTTTTATTTAGATTTTTAAAAATAAAATAAAAAATAATAATTTAACCCATTATTAATTATTTTATCCATTTATAAAATTAAGTGTCTAATGATGGTATTTAAAAATATATATATATATATATATATATATATATATATATATATATATATATATATAAAGGAGGTACATTATCCCTCTAAATCCTTCCAAACAAATGATACATTTATCTTTTTTTTTCTTTCGTTCCATAATTGAACCGTTCGATAATTAATCAAAAAATCAATGGAGAAACACAAACAAAAAATAAACAAGTTTTATGTGATTCAACACTCTTAAGCCTACGTTCCTAGACGCAACAAAAAAATATTTCATTATAAACAAAAATACAACAATAATGATTCAAACACTAAAATCCAATCTTCAATTACATTCAAACTCATGTCCAAGCGTTTGACAATACCAGTCATTCTGCTCAAACCTCAGCAAGTGCCAAAGCGAAAAGTTTTTATATATCTCCTATGCAATTTATCAAATTTCATTAACATGGATTAATCATGAGTTTTTCCTGTAAAATTTGGTCTCATTCCAAGTTCCCATGGCAAGAATCAAAGTTCGAATGCAATATTCATCGTTTTTGCAGCGTTGCAAATCTAAGGAGCTGTTAGCACGGAGTATATTTTTTAAGACTGAAATGAGAATTTGAAATTATTGTATGATTATGGTTAGTTCCATCTAAAATATTAAACAAAAATGAATTAAAATACCATTAACTTTTTTATTAAAATAAGAGTCTTTTGTCGGCAATTAACTTTGATAAAGTTCGTTATTTGCTTCAGATCAGGATCTGAACTTTGTGAAACAATGGGTCAATGGCTTCTTCTACATACTAAAATTTTGAATCATGGTTAATTGGCTATCCCACTTCTTGTATGCTACATTTAAACCACATTTTCATCTTTCTACTGAAAATTTTATTGGGTTGTATAAAGATTTTAATTATTCTAATATGGGCCTTTTATGCTTAAATCAATGGCTTTTCAGAAATCTCAAGAATCTAAAACGTTTTTTTGTAAAAAATAATATCATAAAAAACAAAAACCTTCCATAAGAAAATAAAGAGAAAAGAAACAAAAAAAAAATGTGGGTCTAAACCAGGCCCTCAAATCAAAGCCCCAAACGGAAGCTCAAAGACAGCAGACATGTTGACCCATCCAATTCAATTTCTGTACACATAACCATGCTACCTTCGTTTTTTTAACTCCAGAGCATCGGCTTATTGTGCACAGATTATCATTTTCAATATCTGAAAAACATACCATAAGAAATTTTGATAAGAACAAAAAAAACAGCTTAGGAAAAATTAAAAAAAGAGAAACCAAACAAACTTCTAAATCTAGGAGAGAAGGAAGCAATACGATGATCTTAAAGGGAATCCTCGAAGCATATCAACAGAACTGGCAGGACTTTATCATTTTAGTCATTATATATAGTGGAGAGACCCGCTAGGGTTTCCCTCTTCCACAGGATTAAAATACCAAAAATATCACTCCCATAACGTTAATTTACAAAATTGTAAAAAAAAATGTAGCAATAAAAAATGTACAAATCGATAGTGACCCGTGAGTGAAGAAAGGAGAGAAAAACACTATCTAAAATCTCAAAATTAACTCACGCTCCGTTTTAACTCTTAACACACGTTTGTATGAGTCAATATATTGATTTATGCATTTTAAAATCGTTTAAAAATTATTTGTATCCAATTCAACCCGTGAAATCACGGGTCAAACCGTAAGTCCAACTAATATTACCTATTTAATTGAAATTGATATCAAGATTGACTCATCCCATACAACCCAACAAAAACAAAACCACATATATCACTAAACTCACCGTTTTCTTTTTAGTAAAAAGACAGGTCTTCCCTTTTAATGTCCGCTAAGTCTCTCTCCTAAACGCTGCTAAGTGGTGGGTGACTAATATCCTTTAAAGGCTTAGTTTTGTTGCAGAGAAGGTGCTCTGTGGAGGAGTGGATGACAAAGTTTCTATCTGACGTTGATTCAAGATGTGTTGCAGTGGTATCCTTTCTTGAATCAAAACAGGCAAAAGTAAGGATCAAGTATCTATTATTGCTCCAAAAGAAAAATAAAATTACTATTTCTTTTAGTGAAACACTCAACTCATTATTGAATTCTCTGTGATGTAGTAAAAAAATTACTTTTCAATAGCTTGATGATCTATAAATGATTTTTCTCCAATTGAACTAATGATGCATGACTGCATTAACGATGGGCACGTAGCAGAGTAAATGGAAAAATCGTAATTGTTAGAAAAGTAAAAAGTGATTGGAGAATAAACTCTTGTATTATTGATGTCTATTATTGAAGTTATTGTGAAAGACGAATACAAGCCTATATATAGAATAAGAATATAAAACCTAATAGAAATATAAAACATAGGGTTTATAATAAAACAATAAACTAAACTAATTAGGAAACTAATACATGTGAAACTAGGAAGCTAATATTGCAGTAAGAATATGAAATATCTTTTAACAGCCCCCCTCAAACTTAAGGTGGTAAAATGGATGCCAACTTGAGTTTGTAAACTGAATCAACGAAACACAGAAAAGACGAGTGACAGGCAGGGCCCAGAGCGGAATCACGGGTGATGACTTGGCAGGACCCGAAGCAGAATCTCGGGTGATAACTTGTTGCTGCTGCTGATGCTGATGATGATGCTGCTGCTGATGGTGATGCTGTTGATGCTGATGGTGATGCTGACTGAAATGTGACTTGGGATTCGGCGGTTCCACAAGATGGTGATGGTGGAATAGATGCAGCTCATGTTTGAGTTGTTGCACAATATGGTGATGCTTGCTGAGAGGTGACTTGGGAGTCAATGGCTCCCAGAGATGGTGATGGTGGTGCTGCATATGCACCCTGCGCTTGAGTTGTTGCACGTGTTGGTGAAGTCACAGGTTGTTGAGGTGGCAGTGGAGATAGTGTGGCCGGAGGAGGGGATTGCCGGGGTGGGGATTGAGTTGAAGGTGGGGTTGGAGAAGGGTCTGGTGGAATAGGGGCATAGGTGGGTTATTGGGAATTTTGGTGGGGGTTTTAATGGTTGTTGGGTTCGTGGGATAGGGCTGCATTGTAGTTTGATTAGTGGCTAGGTAAACCGAGTAAGTGGGATGAAGGGGTGCGCTGACATCAGCATGGCTTGGGGTTTGAAGGCTGGTAAAGATAGTGACGTCGTGGGGCATAGGAGGGCTGGTGGGTTTTTTTTTTTTTTTTTTTAAACGCAGCCTCTGACATCAGCGTGATTTGTGGATTGAAGGCTGGGCAAAACAGCAACGTCGGCGTGAGTCATGTAGGCTGGGTTTAAAGAAGGCATAATGGTATGTGCGTGGGGGGATGCAGATGCTGCTCTGGTGATGTTGCTGCTGATTTGGTTCTGTGTTTAAAGGGTTCTTACCAGATGGGAGAGAGGTGGCAGTTATGCTAAAGGTGGAGGTGAACTCCCTGGCGGTTGTGGTGATGGTGGGGGTGATGTAGGTGAACCAGGAGGAGGAGGAGGTGCTGCTGTATTATCGCCATAGAAGCAGTTGGGTACTGCATAGCTGCCATCCACTGGTGCTGTTGCTTTGAATGCGGTACCCACTGTTGATGTGCTTGCTGCGGCTGCGCTTGCTGCTTCGGTGGGTTGCTCAGATCAGGACCGTTAGTCGGCTGCATCTTGATCTGATTGATTGATTGCGTATAGTTTCTTCCTTACAAAAATCAAAATAATTTCACTCTCCCTCTCTCCTTCTCTCTCTCCAATAAGAGTACGTTATGGCGAATTGGAGGAGTGCTGAGAGAGAGCGAGGGCAGAAGTTTGAGAGAGAGGGAGGGCAGGGGTTTGAGGTGTGCTGCTGTAGGTGCCAATGGGGTGAAGGTGAAGATTCGGCAGGGGTTGGTGTGGTGATGCTAATGCTGCTGTTGCTGATTCACGGGTGATTATTTGGTAAAGATTATAATAATATATAACAAGAAGGAAAAAAGAGATTATGTTCGGGCGAGCGGTATGAGGTTATGTCCGGGCGAGCGGCATTAAGCCGCCCGCCAAAATTGCAGAAGCTCAAAATACGACTCTCAAAATAAGATCAATAGCTCTGATACCATGTTAGAAAAATAAAGAATGATTGGATAAGAAACTCTTGTATTATTGATGTATATTATTGAAGTTATTGTGAAAGACAAATACAAGCCTATATATAGGCTAAGAATATAAAACCTAATAGAAATATGAAACATAGGATTTATAATAAAACAAGAAACTAAACTAATTAGGAAACTAATACATATGAAACTAGGAAGCTAATATTGCAGTAAGAATAGGAAATATCTTTTAACAGTAATCACTCACAAATTTTTCACACGTAAAAATAAAAGCGAAATTTCAAGAGCTGCGTCGTCCTTAAACATGTAACAAGACTCCTCAAAAGAAAGATCGCGTCGTCTTGAGCATGTTTCCTGAACCACTATTAGAAGGCCTAAAGTAAGCAAATTTTCATATACACAATTCAAGTTCATTATAATTACTATCACCATTCTTACCACAATTATTTCCATGTTCTCTCAAAACCCTACACTTATAAAGGTATTGTATTCAGAAGCGTCATTTCTTTCTTCCTCTTTCTCCGGTGACTCTTTAATTCATTATTCTCTTCTAATGCATACCTCAAAATTTCAAACCTCAAACTCAACCACAGATTTTCGACATCAATACTATATTACCACAAAGTTGAGTTGGAACATAACAATGGAAGCGCGTACACACAGGCCAAGGGCTGTTTGTTTATTAAAGGGCGTGAGCAGTTAAGCTCATTTTTGCTGCAAATAAGACCAATAGGGAAATGGGACACAACTAGCCAAATTAAGATGAAATTACTAATTAACCCACCTAATCTATCCCAAATCTCTTCTTAAGCCCCAACACATAGCCATAAATCTTGTTAGGGTCAGGTAGCTTCTTGGACACCTTGTCCCTTTCCATGCATCGCTTGGCCCAGCCCACAATCTTTGGGCACTCAGCTTCAGTGCGGAAATTCGCACGAGTCTCATAAGCGTAGAACCAGCTGGTGGAGGGTACAAGCACCACATCCACGAACCCAAAGGTCTCACCCCCAAAGTAAAGCTTGTCCCCAAGTTATTAATTAATATAAATTTTGACTTAAATTTACAAATACGCCCTTATATAATAGTATGTAAACTCATATTATATGTACCATAAAGAAAGAAGAGAATTAGGAAACTTACATTTTTGTCAATGTAATCAGCCCAGAACTTGGCTTTGGGATCGCTGGTAAGGGTCAGTGGGGAGCAAAGGAAATTTGTGATACTATACCTCATCAATGTATTGTAGAATAATGAGGGATTCGCAAATGGGTTTCCCATTATGAATTAATACAGGGACTTTCTTGTGAACTGGGTTCATCTCTAGATGCAGAGGGCTCTTGTTGTCAGGAAGGTTTTTATTGTATAATAATATAATTAATATCACATTAAGAATATAAAACCCTTGGAAGTCAATATTAAAAAAAATAATTCTAGGAAGATAATTTTATCCTGCAAACTCAGGTATAGAATAACCGCTTTCAATATAACAAGTGACTAAATAATTTGATCAGTTGGATAATTTGTTCTATCATACATGAGAAAAACACTAAAAAGTTAAGGAGATTGTTTAATATTGTTTCCAATTAATAAAATTAATTTCACATAAAACAATATTGTTCCGGTTGATAAAACCCTAAAATATTTAATCTCAGTTAATAAAAAATATTATTATGTCAAACCAAAGCTTATTCATAGATATTACTATAATTTGTAATTCATTTATCAAGAATTTCATTATTTTAAATCAGTAAAACGAAAAAAAAAAAATTAGAGCATTTTTTCTTACCTTTAAAGTCGTACTTTCTTTTCTCATTTTACCTTTTATTTCTTATTTCTGTTTTGCATTCTACTAATTTATTGTGGGTGAGTTTTGATGTTTATGGTGTTAGCCTCTAAATTTTTATTTTTAATTTACCAATTTTCTAACATTCATTTTATTTTTATTTCAAATTATTTAAATTAATATCTTAACACACACTACACATGTGTTTATCTGTTATTTTATGTGACAATTCTTTTAGCATGTTTATATGTAAGAACATAAATAAATAGATAAAAAGAGTGAGAAAATTAAGTTTGGTGAGAGAGTAAGAGAGAAAAAGATTATAAATAAAAGAGATACGGAGAGTGAATAAATTAAATTTGAGATAATAAAAGAGAAATATATAAAAGAAATATGTGAAAAATTATAGTTAATTGAGTTATATATATAATTTTATTTAAATATTTAATTTATATATTTAAGTATTTGGAGAATTCAAGTATTATTTCTAAAAATAATAAAGTAGTACCAAATAACAATTAATTAATTAATTTTTTTTTCTAGTGAAACAATAAACTCATTATTGAATTCTCTGTTGCCACAAACTTGAGTAGGAAAATGATAATGGAGGCGCACACGTGGAGCTGTTTATTGAAAGGATATGACCAAAAGCTCAGTTATTGCTACGAACAAGACCAAATGGGAATGGGACACAACTAATCACCCAAGATCAAATTACCAACCTATTCTATTCCATATCTCTTCTTAAGGCCCAACACATACCCATAGATCTTGATAGGGTCAACTAGCGATTTGGACACACTCTCCTTTTCCATGCATCGCTTGGCCCAGGCCACAATCTTCGGGCACTCAGCTTCTATGCTGAAATTCCCACAAGTCTCATAAGAGTAGAACCAGCAGGTGAAGGGTACAAGCGCCACATCCACGAACTCAAAGGTCTCACCCCCAAAGTAACTCTTGTCCCCAAGCTCTCCTTCAAGGGTCTTCCAGCATTCTATAAACTCTTTCTTTGCTAGCTCTTGTTCTTCTCCTTTCCCCAAACATACCCTCTTGCCAATGGACTGTATCTGCATTATATGTTCATCTCCCAAAAATGTAAGAGCACATAAATGATGCTATATATATCCAACAAAATTACTGAATAAATTAACCTATCTGCAATGTATAATAGCATATTGAGAGGAGAATTAGGAAACTTACATTTTTGTCAATGTAATCAGCCCAGAACTTGGCTTGGGATCGATGGTAAGGGTCGGTGGGGAGCAAAGGAGATTTGTGATACCATAACTCATCGATGTATTGGACAATGATGAGGGATTCACAAATGGGTTTTCCATTATGAATCAAGACAGGGACTTTCTTATGAACTGGGTTCATTTCTAGAAGCAAAGGGCTCTTGGCAAGCAAGTTCTCTAACTTGGACTCATATTCTATCCCCTTCTCGGCTAAGGCAATTTTCACTCTCATTACAAAGGAGCTTGGCCAGTGATCCAACAGAACAACTTCGTCCTCCATTTGCCTAAAGGATGCCAATGATCAATGTGTTTCTTCTTTCTTTTTTTTCTTTCTCTTAAGCAAAGAAATTAACTTCTAAGTTGTTATTGTGAATCAGTGAAGGAGATAGAGTGTTATTTATAGTTCTTCATTGAAGATAAAATTATGAAGCAAGCAAAATGATGTCATTGCTTACTTGTGGTAAAGAGTCAACAAAAGAATCCCTACACATGCAACCGACACTATTAATTCATGGGTTTTCTTCACAACCCAAATCTTTTGCGGATATTTTTAGCCACGTTTACCGCAGCTAGCACCTTCAGCACATGGTTAAAGTGATCTTTTGTTTGAGTTTTACTACTCGTATCAAGTTGTGTAGGCACAAGTGTTTAATTATTGCAATAAAATTTATTATTTGCCCACTTCGTACCCTTATTTTACACAACTTACGCATAAAATATTTTTTTAATTCTTCTTCTGCGTAAAGAACATATCGAGCCAAAATGGCCCATCAACAGGAAAACTTATCAAATTGGCATTTTGATTTGGGTTTTAATTTTTAAATTCATGCCTGCTAGTTTCATAAGAATGCTTACGTTAAATTCTGGGTTTTATTTTATTTTTTTCCATTACCCACAAACGATTGTATGGAGGAAATGGAACGTACATGAGTTGGCAGCCCAAATTGGTAACTTTCAATGGCAAAAATATTGTAACCTTGGGAAAATTCTTGCTTAGCACTAGGGAGTGAATATGGGTCGGTTTGGGTTGGGTTATCTTAAAATTTCAATCCAACTCATTCATACCGAGTTGAAAAAATCTCAACTCATCCCAACCCATAAACCCATCCAATCTCAACCCATTCTATTCGGTTTGGGTCACCGAGTTGATATATTTTTTTTACTACATAATTAAACCATACATATTACATAACAAAAAAAATATTATATTAAATCCAAAACTAAATTCATTCATATTACAAGTAAAATATGTGTGCCTACCCATAACATAAAGAAAATTTAATAACATGGAAAAGAGAAAAATTGTCTCATAGACTATAATGGTTGTAGGCTATGATACTACTACGAAGTTTTTTGATGACATACAAGAGAAGGATGTTGTGCCATGGAATGCCATAATTGGAGGCTACATTGAAGCCAAACTTGGTAAGGATGCTTTGACATTGTTTCATGAAATGCAAGCGAGTAATATAGAGCATGATGAAGTGACCATGGTCAATTTCTTATCTGCCTACTCACAACTTGGAGCCCTTGATGTTAGAATATGGATTCATCATTATATTGAAAAACACAATCTTCATCTGAATGTTGCATTAGGAACTGCTTTAGTTGATATGAATTTAACTTAGAAAACTGTTCAATTACGAAGGAAATCTGAATTTCTTGATAGTTGCTAATAATATATTTTAGTAACTCGGCATTTGTCGGCTGTGCTAGTGCTTTCTCACTAATCAATCTAATTTTTGGACTATGCTTTAATGCACTTGGAAGCGATATGAGGGCTCTTAAAAGGTCACAAAGAGGCAAATTGAATGGTTTAATAATGTTTGCATGAAAGACTTCCAGTAAGTTAGTATTATTAATCTTTACAATATATTCAGCATTTCTTCTATCAACATTATGGTACATCTTTTTGGAATATAAGTTTATCTCTAAACATATATCCCGATTGGAATCTTGTAGGTTAGTGTTAATTTCTATGTTTATTTTATAGTTACAACGGTACAATAAATCAAAATTTTGTTAGCATAAGTTAATTGTGCATCAATTCATTCTAATTGAAGTTATGCTTAAGAATAATTACGAAAACTATTTCATAACTTGAAATCAGTATTTGTTTCTAGTGTAAATATTTGAAATTAAAATCTGGGTAATTGGAAAATATGAGACTTGTTTGGACATTGGAGTATTTGTTATGTATAATTTTACACACTAATAATAATTAGAATGAACATTTTATGATTATATATTTTACAATTATATTATAAATATTTATACACTATTTTATATTCAATAAATAGAAAATATTTTATTATATATTTGATCGGGTTACCGGTTTGGGTCGGGTTGAAAATTTTGAACCCATGACCCAACCCAACCTACCGGGTTCAAAATATTTTCAACCCAACCTAACCCAATCTCTAAAAAGACACAACCCAACCCAACCCATTATATCGGTTTGGGTTGGGTTCATGGGTCAACTGGGTTCCATGCTCATCCCTATTTAGTAGAGTGTAATGAAAAATGTATGGTATAAGGGTTCATCTTACTGTTAAATAAAAAATATATATATTTTTTTCTTTCTTTTTATACTATTTAATAATGAAATGGATTATTGTGTTATGTACCTCTCATGATACTGTGTTAGACAAGAACTTCTCATAATCCTGTCATTCTTTTTCAACATCCACACCAATAACTAATTAAAAGTCAAAACATCTACTTTCACTTGCTAAAGTATTAAACAGTAATTTTTAATGTTAAAATAATAAATTATTAGTTAAACTTTTACATGTGTCATCTAGTTATTAATTCTGCTCGGATGTTACAAAAGAGTAGCAAAAGTGAAGGGCACCAACTTGTCTCTAATAAACTCACATATTTCAAATGAACTTGGTTACTTACAATTAAGTTATTATCTATTTTTTTTTATTTTAGCTCAATAATTTATTTTATTTTGAGTAAATTCATTTTTCATCATTCAATTATGATCCATGTCCTATTTGGATTCCTGAAATTTAAATTGTCCTATTGACCCGATTGGGTCTTTCTGTCCAGTACCCAATTAAATTTTATATGAGACAATATTGAATTTGAAGTTGATAATGTTGTTAATCTTCGTAATAAATTTCTGTTTTAAACTTGACATAAGAACTTAAACACCTAAATTTTAATTAGACACTTGACAAAAGAACCAATTGGATCAATACTAAACGTTAATGACATAATTATGACGATTTAAACTCTAAAGATCTAAATAGAATGCAGATCAAAGTTGAAGGAGGAAAAAAATGGAATTTACTCTTTTATTTTTTGTTTTTTGGATATTTTATTTTTAAACTTACAAAAACCTAAAAAGTTTGATAAAACAAAATATTTAAAGTCATGATTTGAACAATGCAAATAAAATAATGAACATTTTTTTTACATCGGTGTGTAAGACAAGTAAATGTAAATTATATAAATAGATTGAGCCTTAACTTAAATTTACTTTTACCATAAGAACAAAAATTTGGTGGCATAAATTTAACATTGAAAATAACCCAATAATTTGAGAAGAATTAAAAACACAAGCATGATTAGAGGTTGAGTCTCTTTTTAAATACATAAGTTACCTATTTTTTAAAGGTCAAGTATTTTTTTTTTTAAATTGACCTCATACTTTTTATTTGAGTGAGGATAATAATAATGAGTAAATTTTTTTTTGGAAGTTGAGTAACAGTGATTGTCCACACTCAACACAATGTAGATCCGTCCATGTCTATGAGTGAGTGTCGTGTAATGCGGTAAAAGAAAAAGATGGGTAGTACTTTGTTTAGCCTATTCGTACGTGTGTGGTGGATGCTATCATATCAATAGACTTTTAATTTTTTTTTGCTTATTTATCTTTTCAATAATGATATTTAAGGAAAAAAATATTATAAAATTAAAATTCATTACCTACCAAACTAACTTAATTTTGTTTCTTTGCTATTTTTGTAGAGTAGAAAAATGAGATTTTATTTATCTATTTTTTTAAAAAATATTTGAAGGTAATAAATAGTAACCTCAACAAGTATTGGGGGTCAGGTTCAATGTTTTTTTAAAAGGAAAACCAATTAGTAGGCGTAGCCAGTAAAAGCTCACTACTGAGCCCAACCCAGCTTCCAATTCATTATATCTGTAATGCGATCTCGATGCCCTCCTTCAATTTCGAACTGCAACGCCTCACGCTAGATCCTCTGCTCAGCCATCTCCCTCCTTCATCGATCGCTGCCTTTCTTTGTTTCTCCCCTCCATCGGATTGTACTTGGGGTAAGCCATAAGTGTGTTCTCTCTCTTCTCTTTTCCTTTCTCTTTTGTCTCTCCCTCAGACCGTCACGAAAGCTCACTTTTTTCTCTCTTCCTTCCAGCAGCACCGGCGGCGGCTCTGACTCTCTCCAGGTTACCGAAACGCTCTTTTGAGTTTTGATTTTTTTTTCATGATTTAAAATTGAAATTCTGCAATTTTTCTATTTCCTCTATGATATCTCAAGGGGTGCCTGACTGTTGTGGTGTGTGGAACTTCTTTTTTGATGGGATGGTATGTGGAATTGAAAGTTGAAATCCAAGTCCCTGTATGTCAATTGTAATCTGTAAACAAAGCAAGCACCATTCTTTTCTGTAATGGACTAGGATTTTTTCAATTAGTTTAGGCATGCTTTTATTAGTTCATAGATCTTTTAGGCCTGCAGGTAGTCTTAAATAATAAGATTGATTGAGCATTTTAATCTGGTGCTTCGTAGGAGTGGAATGTCTGCGGTTTCTTGCGGCTCATGAGGTAGTTTTTTGATTGAGCATTAGTGCTGTTTTAAAGGAGAGTTTGTTGCTTTTTCTGGAGGTGTTTTGGTTATCTTTGATCTTCTTTCTGTCTATTTCTGCTGGTTTTTTATTGCTTTTGGTGAACCTGCGTTTTTTGTTTCATGATTGAAGACTCATGCTTGTAAATGGCTTTTGGCTGACTCATATTATTAGTAAATTCTGTTATTTTGCTGTCAAAAAATATTATTAAGATTGGATGGATGGGCACATTTATAATTACTTTGTTCAATATTTGGTCATGAATTCATGATCTCAATAAGAAAAAGAGAACCATGATTGCCTTCTGTATTGTTTCTGCTGGCTTGATCCTGGTTTCATTCTTTGCTACTTACTGTTTTTTTTTTTGTTTTCAGTACAAGGAAAGTGATACCAAAGCCATCTCTGTTTGTTTTTTATCATCGGCTAAGTGAAAATGAAATGGACTACATATATATCTTCACAAGCATAAAGCAACAATATATATATACACACACACACACACACACACTATTATATATTCTTTAAACAATAAGATTAAATATAGACCAAATATTGAGATTAAATATTCTTTAGGTTAGGGCTTATAGCTATAAGTTTTTAATTGGTCTTGTAGCAAATTCCCCTTTCTTACAGACTCCATTTCCTAAAAATATTGACCATAGTATGAAAGCTGCTTCCTTGTTTCTTTCGTACCAGTAGATACCATTGTCCTGTCTTTTTATGTAGCTATCGAGTCATTGTAGCTTCCCTGATTGTGTTTTTAGCTTTAATACAGTATGATGTTATAACTGTGTGCTTCTCTTGTTCTATTTATGTTGATATATAACAGTTGTTTAATGTTTTTGAGCACAAACATTCCTTAAGTAGAGAATCGAGTATCCTCTATGCTTTCTGGTTTATAATCCATACAAAATAATAGGCAACACACTCAATAATCTAAGTCATACTGCATAAAGCTAATGACTAAAAGATCTCTGTAACCCCACTCAAAAAACTCCTATCACTACCCTAATGTGGAAGATTGAAATGAGACACAGATGAAACTTTCTCAAAGGTTGGGTTTGAGCCAGGTCATCTTGATTCATTTCCAGATTCTGAGTTGGAAGGCATGCCTCCATATTCATCTCCCATTGCTGGTACTCTTGGAGAGACACAGGTTCCTGATTCATCTGTGCAACAAAGTATTAGCAAAGAACATGAATCAAAAATTCATCCAGCCAAGTGTAAACAGTTTGAACTAGGAAAAGAAAGTTGCAATGGGAACAGTGACTTATTTCCAGAAAACAAAATGGCAATAGATGCTTTTAATTCCAAGGGCTATGATATTGGATTCGAGGAAGCAAAAAACTGGACATTAGAACTTAAGGAGAGTCTACAAGCAACATATTCCTCAGGGCTTGTGGAGGAGACATCATCTTCTGTGAAGATTCCAGAAAATTCTGAAAGCAGTTTAGATGAAAAGGAGTATGTATGACAATCTTGGAACTGTTGTCTATCCTTCTTGGTCTTTCTTATCTTTGGTTCCTAACTGGCTAGCTCAGAATCATTTCTATTGTAGAATTCTTATCGCATAGTATTAATGTATATATTCCTAATATAAATAATATTAGGAAACTCTAGTCTTCTTTTACTAGGATACTCTTGTATAAATAGGAAACACTTGTCTTATTAGGACACTCTTGTACCCTATAAATATGTGCTCCAATATTGCAATCAACAGATATACAAACCCTAGTTTGTTTAATTATTTACATGGTATCAGAGCATTAAAATCCTAAATATTGCTCCCTCTTCTAAATCCTAAATAATGAAAAACACTTTTCCTTTAGCTTCTTCATTCCCCTCATCAGAAATCACCACTGCTCTCCTCTTTCTCGGTGTACCCGCACCAACAGCCTCTGCCCCACCCGTTGTTGCAGTTAGCGTCGCAACTTCTTCCTCAACTCCAGTCACAACAAACGGCGCCCAACAACAGCCATCACCCAACACGTCACCCATCCCTACAACTCACCAACCCATTCAACCTATACATGTTACCCATCCCCCACACGTCAACCACCTCCCTTCTTCTCTCCCCGGCATCACACAGCACCAACCCACTCACCTTACCACTTTCGTCCAGCGCCATAATTACCTATCTACTTTCGTCCCATCACCAACACCAAACCACATACTACTATTCCTCTCTTATCATATACTACTAACCACCTACCTGACCCCACCTCTCACACCACCAACCCTATTTTTCTAAATCCCCCTCTCGGCCTCTCTCACTTAACTCCTCCAACTGTCACTACTCCTTTTCCTAACCTCCCTTTATTATCCGCTCCCAGCATCACCCACCTTATCAGCATCAAACTAGACAATACAAACTATATCCTCTGGCGCATTCAGTTTCTTCCCGTGCTCATCAGCTATGACCTTATTGGTTATGTCGATGGTTCTTTTCCTTGCCCTTCTCACCTCTCCTTTACCTTAGATGGTCAAAACACATTGAATCCCGCCTATTCTACATGGATTCAAACAGATCAATGTCTTCTCTCTTGGATTAATGCTACTCTCACCGCCGACCTCTTGTAAGATGTTCATGACTTGCGTACTTCTCAGGATGGTTGGATTGCCTTGGAACAATTGTACCTTGATCAGTCCAATGCCAATGAGTTTGACCTTCGAATACAGCTTCACAAACATACCAAAGATGGCAAGTCTACGGAACAATATCTCCGGGACCTCAAAGCCATAGTTGATGCTCTTGTTGCCATCAATTCACCTCTCTCCAACAAAGACCTCATCTCCTATGCATTAGCAGGTCTACCTACCGAGTATGAAAGCTTTATCATTACAGTCACCAACACCAACATTAACCTCACTTTTGCTAGTTTATGTACCAAGCTGCTCCTATAGGAACAACGACTGAAACATCTTCGGGTCAGTTCTTTGTTCCCTGATCCTCCTACAGTCCTTGCCGCCACCACCACCACATATTGTACTCTCGTCCTTGTGGCAGTGGTCGCTCAGGCTATCGGGGTTGTGGACGTAATCTTGGTCATGGTGACTCTTTTCAGCATGGTTCAGGTACTGATCAGTCTTCTTACTCTAATTCTATATTTAATCGATCTGCTGGTACTTTCTCTTACAATCGTGAAGGTCTCTTGGGACCGCATCCTGGCTCCTCTTTCCCGTCATGTCAAATTTGTCACATCATTGGTCACATTGCCCTAAATTGTCCTCACTGGTTCAACCATGTTGTTGTCTCTCGTGACTTACCAAAATTCTTTGCTACTATGTCCCTTGGTGAGTCTAATGCTACCCAGTGGTACCCTGATACGGTCGCCTTAGCTTATATGACTCATCGGTCAGATATACTTACTATTACACTTTGTTTTGGGAAAACTAAAATTTTAGTTGGTAATGGACAATTACTTGATATTAATAATGATGGTTCTACTTTTTTACGCACTATCACAAATCCTCTTCACCTTAATTATGTCTTGCATGTCCCAAAATTGTTTCACAACTTAATTTCTGTTAAACGTTTATGTTCTGATAACAACTGTTTTGCTAACTTTGATGCTTCTCATGTTGTTATTAAGGACAAGAGTACGACTCTTCTCAAATCTTCCAGTGATGCTGATATATACCATCTTCCTCTAGACTCGATCATTACCACCCCTCTGGCATTGGTCTCTCATCAAGTCACTGGTGATGTCTAGCATCATAAACTAGGTCATTTAGGTCTCCGTGTGTTATCTTTTTTACAAACTAAAAAGAATATTCTTTTGTCTTCTAAATATTCTGATTTTTGTTCTGAGCGTCAGCTAGGCAAGTCTAAACATTTACCGTTTGATTCAGTTGAGCATTGTACTATCCAACCATTAGCTTTAATACATTATGATGTTTGACAATCTCCTGTTTTATCAAATTTAGGTTAGCGTTATTATATTATCTTTGTGGATGATTTTTCTTGATATTCTTGGATTTTTCCTGTGCGTACAAAATCTAAAGTCTTTTAACACTTTTGTAATTTTAAAGCTTCTGGAAACAGTTCTGCATATGACTAAGTAAATGGCCTTCAGAATATATTAAACCTAGTAAAAGATTGTAAGATTCATTTCTAAGTAATGCTGACTTTCTCTGCCTAGCTGAATGAAAACCTCGAGATACAGTTACAAAAGCAAATTCTACCCACGAGTGGGAATTCTCACTCAAATGCCATTAGGAAAGAACAAAAGCCAGAAGATGTGCTGGAACTAAATCTTCTGTAGAAAGCTAACAAAGTCAGATACCAAACTAAGGATGATCTAGTGGAGGCCGGGTACGATGCATCTCCTAATGTTTGATGTACTGACAATTACATCCAGGTCATTGTCTATTCCTATAGTTTCTTTTTTATATATTTTTCTGGCCTGTCATTCGATTCATCAGGAAATTTTCATCTTCCCAAGCAAAGAAACTCCTTAATTACCAGGATTGCTGAACTCTTTCATACGGCATTTCAATTTCCCAACATCTTCTTGCTGCAAAGGCTTTGTCATGAACGCATTGGCTCCTTCCTCCAAGCACCTGTTCAGGTAATCAAAATTTAAAAATGCAATTGAAAATAATAGCAGTCCATCCTCGAACCTCAAAGGGATCATAAAAGGAGATAGCAGCGGAAGCACTTACTGCTCGATTAGGCGAGGGTCTTTCTCAGACGACAATATAATTACCACTATATCTTTCGTGGTGGGTGATTCCTATTTGCATAGAATGATTTGGAATTTCATTAGTCTAAATCAACATTTAGTGATTCTATATGCTAGGTTATCGAATGCATGATGCCTTCACTTTTCTTTTCTTTTCTCTTTTCTGAAAGGGATGCGTCCACTGATATGTGTTTGAAATGTTCACGGAGAATAATAAACAACATCAGTTACTTGATAATTGATACACACCTTGACCTTTTTAAGTAGCTCATATCCTGTCATTTCTGGCATAGAATAGTCAGTTACAATCAAATCCACATTTACTTTCTGCAAAGAACACCATGAAAACCATGAACTTTTGACAGAGAACCCATGTTTTTGAAATAAAACTACCAACAATTAAGCATAGAAAGAAATTTATTAGATTCATTCGCCAGGGCCATTACTCTTTTGGTGCCATGGTAACATCATCCGGCAATGATTTTTTAACACGTCTTTTAGCACTCTTTTATTTTTACGCTAGACCAATTTGAATGCAAGAACCAGCTTGTTACAGTAATTTTTTTTGACTTGCTATTATGGTTTTTAGAGGATAAATTGATCAATTATTAATAGAGCTTCTACGCAATGTTACTAATGCACTGTGCTGGTGTGAAAAAGGAGTTAAAAAACGGGTGTCGATAAGTGTAATTCATATTGCTGCTTACATTCTTGGTATGATGCCCATCTGCCAGGCCCAGCAACTCTAATGCCTCTCTTCCACTCTCTGCTGTAGTAACTGATAAAACAGAACCCAAATTACAAGTTACAGTAATTCATTATCAAGTCCAAGCCAAAACTTAAGGATCATTTGAAGGTTATGTAAAGATCATTGGTCAGTGTTGAATATTTAAGCATGTTCATTAAGGACGAAGAAAAGACTAGATGACGGTGAAAAGGCCATGTGATGCTATACTGTAGGGGAGAGAAATAAAGAAAAACTGAAAATAAAATATAACCGATCCATGGGAACTGCAATCCAAATCACATGGATGCGAACACTGTAATCAAATCACATGGCGCGAAAGCACTCGACTATAGAGTTTAATTTCAATACTCTCATTTTATTATTCAATTCCCAATTGATTACAAATGACACAGTAACACCTCTTATATAGAGATCTTAAAACCTAATCCTAGACCGATAAGAAAATTGAAATATGAAAAGAACCTGCATTATAAAATTAACTACAACTAGATATAATATTTATTGAGTACATAATTATTTTTATATCCCTAAATTTTTATATTAAAATCTCTAATTCTAATATTTCTCGTGTGATCACAATGTCATTGTCATAACTCGTATTAATTGGATTTCATGGATATACTTTCACCTTGGCATGCATGCGATGTTGCATGATTAAGACTTTTCCGTCAGAAACATATCCTAAATTTTGTATATAAGAAAGAAAGAAAGAAAAAGAAAAGAGAAACAAATACACAAGACTAGTACCCATATTTATTTTCTTTTGTAGATTGAGCGAAGATAAAGCAACACGACCAAAGAGAAACAAGTACTGGACGTCATACCTTTACATGCAGACTTGGTGAGTAGCCTTTCAACGAGTTTCCGGTCCAAAAAACTATCATCAACAGCTAAAACATGTGGCTTTTTATTGTCAGCATCCAACTCGTTAGATGAAGAAGAAGAGGCCAAAGGAGGAAAAGGAGAGGAGGCCATCTCCAAAATCACTCAGTTCGATAAAAACCTTGAAGTCTTGGGAGAAAGAAAACAAAGAAAGACTGCTAAAAAGTAAGACTGATGAAGAATGTGATCGGGCTGAAAGGTGCTGGTGTGGGGGCTTAATATATACTGAATACTGTGGTTTTGTACAAAAGCAAATTAAAGACTTCTGTTTCAAGAAAAAAAACTAAACCTTAAAGAAACTAAGAAAATTTTAATATTCCGATTTGGTTTAAATGAATTATATAGTTTTGTAGAATTCATTTGAATTTTATACGCTATTGTATTTGATTTGTTAATAAAATGTAAAATTCATTTACAAATGAATTTGTTCCATATTTGATTTAACAATAAAAATATAAAATTCATTTTCAAATGTATTCTAGTAGAATTAAGTAAGCTTTGGATAATTTGATAAAATTTACAAATGAACTCTAAACGAGCTTGCTTTAATTAAAGTGACAAACTTACCCATTTTGTAGTCTTATCTATTTATCTCTAGGTCAGCTTTTCTCCATCTCTGATATCTCTCTCGCTCTCTCTAGTAAAATATCATCAAAATCTTTTTTTTCACCGGAACACTTGTTGGGCTTTTGGTATTTTGCAAGATAAATTGAAATTGTCTTTAGTTCATTTTTATGTTGAAAATAAAATGAGACTTTTGTACTGTGTGAATCAATTTCTTATTACTAGAATAGTATAGCTTATATATTATAATATATTTGTTTTGTGTGAATCAATGTCTTTGTTTGTTTTGCTATATTATGGTCTATATTGGATAGCAAAAATTAATTTTTTTCTTTCTACTGAAAAAAAAAAAACACAAGTAAAAAAGGTGAGAGGGAAAAAACTATTAAGTATTACGAAATCATTTCCAAATATTATTGGTATTTAAGTAAAACTTAATAAATGAATTCAATTCTAATGTTTAGTAAAATTATACCAACATGAAAATTTATTTAAATTCATTTACAAATGAATTTTATTATCATTTCATTTAAAACTGAGTTGAATCCTATGCTTCAATTCATACCAAATGATGTGTAAAAGTACTGCAAGAAAGAAATTATTTCTTGTTGGAAAAATGAACAAGAGAGTGAGAAAAATGTGATCAAATCAAGGGGTCACAGATATTTCGTGATCTTTTAAGCCCTGTCGCCTGTGGTATTTGATTGCAGACGCCGTAAAAGCATGCAGCTATCCATAAACCTTCTCGTCCGCCTAGTTCTCTTCAGCTTTTTAAATCACTGTTTTTTTATATACCAATCAGTATCACTTGCTTACCGGTTAAAAATGAAAGGAAAAAATAAAGGAAATAATATAATATATTTAACCATTTTACCAGTCATTAATAAAAATGAAGAGTATAATTTTCAGTACAATAAAAGTTTGTAAAAAATTACTACCAAAATTTTTTTATAAAAATTGAACACTTCTTCTCTCAAATCCTCCCGATTTGAAAGAATTAATTAAGAGAGTTTAAAGAATAAAAGAGTTTGAAGGAAAATTTAGAGATATATATGTTCTCCTTCCATTTCTTTTCCCCTAATTTAATAAACATTCAAACAAAAGTATAGGTGCCCTCATCATTTTATATTCCCCATTTTCTCTCTATCCAAACAAGAGGTAAAAGCAGGTATTGTTGTCCATTTATAAATGTGGAGAAACTCATCTTCCAGTTCCCCGCCATCTCTTCAACCTCACAACTTTAATTGTTTCGAAGATTTAGTGAACTTATACTAATATTTCCAAAAAGGTAAAAAAATCCCATGATTAAGCCTAATTGTTGTCCTAAGAGGTGAATCTTGCCAACTTAGGATGAAAGATAAAAGTCTCCAATCTGGATGAGTTCTGATTCATGAAGATCTTATTTGCCTATTAGTTTCGTGAAAAGTAAAAAAGAAAATCTTGTTAGTTATCATATAATATAAAGACTCCACAAACCCATCCAATGAAAAAACACAACATCGCACGAAGATTTTAAAATTTTTCATTTTTTACTTTTGGCAATTACCACTCAAACTTATTATAATTACTACTTGAGCATCCATAACTGCCCGAATGAACAAAGAAGATGAACAAATTGAGAGGCTATGTATCACCTCGGTATAATGTAACCTCAAGATTTCCTAAGTGCAACTAATTTGATCTTCATCTGATCAAATAGTTGAAATCATGTAAAAGAGATTTATTCTTCAACCGATTTGATAGAATCAAATGCATAAGATCACAATAGGAGATCCGCCTGAGATTCTCCCTTTTTGTTGTAATGTTTGGCAGTGATTTCATTTAGAGAGTCCATATTGCAGGTAAAAGAAGCCAAAATTATTTCATATAATAAGTTAGATCAGTAATTTTCCTCATTAAAAGGAGAGCTAATAACTATCAGTTATGCATTGTTCACTGCAATTAACGAAACTTTACATTTAAATATATATTAGACTATTAGAGAAAATGCACACAACTTCTAAGCCAAGATTTCTAAATGCAATAACTGAAATCCGTGCGGCTGATCCAATGTAGCATGTGATCCTAATCTGATCAATTTGAATCACTGGTGGCTTTAATTCATTGTACCTTTGTTGGTCATAAGCATGTCTTGCTTTTACCATTCCTGCAAAGTTTATTAACAAAGAGAAAAAAAGAAAAAGAAAATCATATATCCATGTTAGAGATTCACTATGCTGTACATTCAAAGTCAAACTGTACTGTTTATGTTCATTAGAATTTACAGACAATCTCACGCATCCATGGCATGTGAAGTAACATGAGTTTGGTATAGATATGCAAAAAAGTGAGAGAACAGAAGAAAAAAATAATTAAAAAAAGTTTATTTTAACTTTCACTCCCTAATCATTCAAACTTAGTAGGATTATGGTTTGTACATATGAAAAAAAAGCATCAATCGTCTCATTTTTCTTTCCTCCTCACTTTGTTAGGATTTTGACTCAAATCCCCACAAGGAAGAATTCTAATTGGTTTGAGAAAAATGGTTTTTTATTTTATAATTGTTTATTCTAATAAGAGTAGTAGTACGTAATAATCTCCTATGTTGTTCTTTTTCTATTAGTATTAGGAAAATATACTCTATATAAAAAGGTCATAGAGAAGGTAAAGAGCACATTTGAAAGTGCAAAATACTTTATAAATCAAAGAGGTTTACAATTAAAGTTAAGTTGAGAGTTTTGAGTGAATTGAGGCTTTTGGATTGTGAGCTTGTTAGAGTAATAATTTTTTTTCTTCTTAAAATTGTGATAAAAAAATTAATAAAGTTCTGAGTTTGTTGATGATGTAAGTAAAGAAGTTATCGAACCACGTTAAATTGTTGTGTTCTTGATATTTGTTTTGTTTGGCCTAAAATTTGAATACGTGTATTTTAGAGGTAAAATCTCAACTTTTTTTTCCTACCAAACCATAAAAAAATGATCTTCACCCACTTTTCTTTCCTCTCCATCTTCCTCCCTGCCACTTTTGCACTCTAGACTCTACCAATCATAGCCTAAGTCACATGGTTCTTTCACAATCTTAAGAGATTTGTTTCCATGGTTTAGTAGTCCTGTCTGTGGATTTATGTATGCTGTCATCCTAGTTATATCAAAGACCTCATGAAAATATCAAATTTACTCTTTATAGATAAAGGAAGATTTTAGTTAGAATCCAAGGTGGTTCGTAAGAATCATGCCACTGAATAAACAGATCCTTCTTACTTCTGAATTCTCACAATCACTTCACAAATCACAAGGTTTTCTACAATTATAAGATTTCTTTGGTGGTTTTGCAAGTCATCCTCTCTTGTGCTTCTTGCTCTCTTTGGCTTCTTTAAATGCATCCTTCTCACTTCCTATTTGTTTCCCACTTCAACTTACCCTCAGTGACACAACTTAATGGTATCCAGTTTCAAGGCTGAGAAAATATGAAATAAATACATTTCTTTTCTTTTCTTTTGTATTTCTATTTCTATGGAGAAAGTAACAAAGTTGAAGACGGATTTAGTCTGGGATGAGATCAACATCCAAGCTACTCCATACTCCAAAAGCAGTCCTCTTAACTACCTCAGTTTCTTTTTGAATGCATTAAACTTCATTAGTTTTTATACAAACTTTTATGAATATTTGCACTCACAAGGATATCAGATTCACTGGTAAAAACTTCCATCATGTAACAACAGTGTATTTACACTGTTCAATAATTTCAGTGATTATAACAGTCACTTGCAAAGTTAGAAAGCAATACCTGGAGCAGCAATCCCCCAGCTGTTGACAATGTCTTGCATACAGTTGGCACACGGGAAGCCTTGCTGACATTCTAACAGCATCTGTCACTTGGTTCAACCAGATCTCCTGAAACCAAAGTCCCATAAAAAATTATGCTCCAAAATCCTATGAATATGATAAAACATAGGAGTATGATGTCCTAACAAATTGCCCAACGACTATATCAGTCAATAAACCTACTAACTATGCCTCAAAGCTACAGAAAAATAAAGAAGATTCTCTAAACAATGCTTCAGGAAGAGTGGAAGAACAAGCCGAAAATGATACGAAAAAACAGGACCTGCTGCAATAATGGAGTTTAGATCAAAAACCACATTCCTTCAATGCTGACATGCCTTTTGTAAACTGTAAATATATCGATCCATAAGTGCACTTATGATCTTCTATAGTGTAATTAAATTTATACTGATCACTGATGTAACTCAAATAATGCACATATCAACAGAAAGTTTGACCCATCAGATATAATTAGCTAAATATGGGACATCCAACCTCACTAGTTTTTCATGATAGGGAAACGCAAATTGCAAGTCTTCAACATTCAAGTTAATCATGTCTACAAGAGAAGTGCAACTGGCTAAATGCAGTTTCAAGCAGCTGCCAGGGACTAAAAAGTTCCCTCAATAAAGTGGGCAATAAATTTTTATCCAACTAATTTAACTCACCAGCTGATTCTTCTCTTCATCAAGTGCTTTGTCCATCTGGTTGACGATTGAATTCCACTTTGCTTGATGCATGTCTATAGTTGTAGTAATGGGACAACCAACAGCAGAGTGATAATTTTCTTGACTAGCTGAGAACTCTTTCGATATAAGAGCAGGTAATTCTGTCTGGATAACGTCCTGAACCCTCATTCTACTACGCCTCAAAGCTGGACGTACAAAACAGAAGTCAGATACAACTAGATATGTTTTGCTTTCAGTAGCATCATATCAAGCTCTAAGAAGGCAAAATCCCACCTACAAGACGTCGGCTAATGTCTCCATGAAGAAGTTGCAGCCAATGAGAAACTAGAGTGGCATTGGGTAACACGGAAGAAATCCAAATTAACTAATTTTTTTGTCCAACTCCTTATATTTTTGGTGCAGAAATTTCATATCGGAATCTACATAGTTCTTACTTCTTTTTATATAGAAGGCCATTGACTAAGTAACTTGAGCATTTAAGATAATAGCAGGAAGAGAAGCATGAGAAAGAAACTATAGAAAGTACCACATGCAGGTGTTTGACGCTTAAAATTAAGCCACTATAACATCAGTTACACACTTACAGTTAAGAAATGGAGAGTAAAAACCTACAGTTTAAAAGTTGATGAATAACAAAGATGCATTCTTGACTTTGATTTCCACGGCCAATAATGTTTTAAAAAATATAAATCTGGGTCACAATGGTTTAGTTCACTTGTGAAATTGGAATCTCCCAGACTCTGTTAGTGCTACTATTATGCTTTTATTAAAAACCTATTAACAGGCTATGATTAGATGTTATTTGATCCACCAGATGACCTCCTCCTAGTTCCACTTATGCAGCATCTCCATTGATATGAAGCTCATAAATATAGGAACTTGTTTTTGCATGGACTGCTAGATCATTAATATTACTAACTATTTATTTATTTTGTGTCAAAGGCTACCCTAACTTAGCAAATTGGTCAAACAATTCTGAGCCAGTCCATAATTGAGCAATTCTGGACAAAAAAAAGAGTGTTGAATGCATGTAAATTACATTGACACAGCATTTTGATGTTTAGAAATGACAACATTCGATAAAATCCACAGAAATAGCTGTGGCATTTGTTTTGACACTGCTGTTTCCATCCTCAAGCAATGTGTTACTTGAAAACCTATAGAATCCTCAAATGGATGCAATATTGAAGAGCATAAGAGTAGTTTTAATTTCAAGTTGAAACTAACCTTCTACAGAAACAGGAAAAATGCATGCTGGGTTTGCTGATTCCTTGTTAGACATAGAATTCGCATCATCTGACACCTTACTTACATATGACAATGACTTCAATCCATCTTTATCGTCCTCATGTTTTACCTTTCTCGCTGCTCCAGAACTGCGCATCCTGCCCTCTTGTTCTGAATCTGTACTCAAAGGCCTATTCAGAGACACAGAAAATCCTTTTCCTTGATTGGATTTTGTAAAATATTTGGACATTCAGTTAGATCAATATCCTTAATTTTCCCTTTCAGTCGGCCTGTCTGCTTGCTTTGGATGTTTAAACTTTCCAGCTTCTCTCTCTTAACAAAAGCCTCCATTACTGAACGAACTTGTTTACTATCTCTTACATGGCTTATAATACCAGGATTCAGTTGACCAAGCAATCCAGTGGGTGCAGCAACCTTGGTAACCTTTGGAAGCTTCCTTCTTCTACAGAGCAAGTCTTTTTTGCGTTTCTTGCCATGCTTTGTAGGCTTTGGATCATGTCCAAATGAAGTTGAGAGGAAACCATTTCTTTTCATTTCTTGCCACACTGTCAGTGGATCCTTCTTCACCGAGGCCCCAATGTAGCTTCCATTCTCGGAAGTATCTCCCGTCTTCTTGCTAAGAGAAACCCTATCACCAAAAATCTGACCTTGCCCAGTTGAGTTCAATAAAGATCTTAGATCAAGGTCAAACTTGATGCCTCTTGAGGTCACAAAATTAGGGGCATGAACATTGTTATACTCCGCGAACAAGGACAGGTTACCAACACCACCAATGTGTGCAAATGTGGCATGATGATCCAATTGATCATTGACCCTGGATTCAATCTTATAATAATCCATATGTTCAAGAACCAATAGGGACCCAAAAGTAACAAAGTTTTGGTTTCAGTTCATGATTGGATTGCACCTCAACAATTACTTAAGAGGGTCCTCCAGTAGTCTGCAAATAGAACTGAATGTCATTTATAAGGATCCAACTTCTTCACCATATTTCAAACAATACATACAACAAAGAATAGGTAAGAATTTTCAATTTCAGCGTTGAGCATCTAAACCAAGAATCTATACATCTTTGAACTAACTCTGTACTTGTTCTTTGAAACACACGCACAAAGGGAAGGGGGAAAGGAAAAATGGCAAAATGACAAATTGGATTCCTATCTGATAACCAAATTGACTGTCAATAAATCACTTAACTGTTAATAAACGAACCAATCAAGTCACAGAAAAAGCGTCTGATAAATTCTCTACCGAATGTGATTGAACCCATAAACTAGGCTAGAGTAACCCACTAAATTACCTAAATCACAAATAAAGACCGAGTATTCCGAACAAGAAAAGGGAACACCCATATGGATTCAAGAAATCTGCTTACTCACCTTTAGCGCGCAACAAATATAAGGCGTTAGCTTCCACAGATCCAAAGAATTTCAATATTTTAAGATTTTCGTTTCTTTTCTTTGCAGTAGAATAACTCTGGAAAGTGGCTGCTCCTGTGAATTTCCTTACAAGATTCTTCGTTTTTTCTTCTATTTCCCTTTGGGTAAATGGTAGTTGGTTGATCTGATCTGCCAACAGTCAATGGTGGTCTATGGGTTTTGTTCAAATTTCAAGAGGGCGCTTTCCTTTTATAAAATGTCCCGCGAAATTTTTTTTTCCGTCTTTTCCCATTTTCCCGGTGAAGTTTTGAAGTCCCAAAACAATGGGCCGGGCCTGTTTTGATCATATTTTTTATTTCACTGTATTAGTCTGGGCTTAGCTTCATAGCCCCAGCTTTCGGAAAATCGCAAAATAAGGTCTGTCAACATGAACTGAAAGCAGGGTCATTATGGGCTCTTCGTCTAGGCCCAATTCATTGCTCTTATTTATAAAAAAAAATAAAGCATTAGATATTTAGAAAAATAAAACTTACTACTGCTAGTCTACTACTGTATCAGATTAGTGGAAACGATTTAGGTTTTTTTTTTCCATTTATCTTAGTTATAAAAACGGTTAATGATTTAGTTTATAATTTTTGAAATAGTTTATTGTAAAATAACAATGGAGTTGTTTAGTGTTTATTAAAATAGCTGTGAAAACAATTTTTTTAAAATAAATTTGAATTTTTAAAATTAAAACTATTAATATTTTCTAAATGTGTTTGGCTTAATTTTTATTTAAAAAAAAATCATTTTATAAACTCTATCAAACAAATTTTTTTTTGTCTTTCACTGAGTTTCATGGACCGGATGCATTATCAATTCATCCGATCAAATAGAACCCATTAAATTGGATAACTAACAATACATCCGGTCCATAAAAAGCGGCCCAGGTAAAAACTTCTCCAAATCAGAGAGGTTTGCTGCTTTCCATAATTTTATTTTAGACCTTTGAAATTCGTAGTACAAATTTTTGAATACTTTCGTGTCAGCCACCTTATTACAGTGTTTTGTTTGTACACCAATTATAGCGTTCGTATTGCATTTTCATCTTCGTTCAAAGTCATGCTTTGACCTCTAAATCTCAAATTATAGCCCGTCCCTTAAAAAAGTAACGTGAAAGTGAGAGTTCAATGTTTTCTTTTTGAGTAAAAAGTGAATTCAAATTGTTTCCCATGTTGTTGACAAATGTAATGTTTGTGTCTATAAAGTTTTGTTAAAATTTGTTCACACTTATTAAAGGTTAAAATTTCTAATTACAACGGGTCTAAAACCAATATTTTAAATTTAATTAAAATTTTATTGATAACGTCAATATAAGTGTAAGACCCAAAAAAATAATTGTATTAATAAAGTTCTCTAAATTTATCAATAGAGTTTTAAACAGATCCAAAACATTGATTTTAAACTTAATCTAACAAAAAATTACTGGCCTCCAACGACTTATGAATTTAGATATAAATGGTGATCCCACGTAACTGAAAAAATTTACTAACAATTACGAGAAAATTAAATAATAATTGTTTTAAAAAAAATAATATATTGAAGTTACTATTTAATTTCTCTGTAATTATTAGTAAAATTTTTTGATTCTATAATAACTTTCACGAAACTAAATCTATAATTTCATCGCTTTTTAAATATACGTTGCATTAATATTGTTAGTTGATCCATGAATTCAATGCACATGTCTTGTCATCTATCCAAAATAAGGAATACTAGTTCCATTTTGCATGTTGTAAGCAACTAAGCGATAGCATTTGGCATTGTCATCGAGCCATTTGGAAATCGAAAACCAAATACTACAAAACAAAAATGTTATCTTAACGAATCAAATGAAGTTAGACATGCGCAAGCTACCTACTGAGTTGCCTCATCTTAAAGACTGAAAACATAGTCCGTCCACTCGTGCTTAAATAATTCCAGATCCTGTGCAACACTAACAACATATGCATGATTGTTAAAAATACTTAAAAAAAGAAAACACAGGCCCACCCTTTTGAATTCTCGAATGCACTGTGTGCTCAGGCTTACGAATGAATAAAGATTTTGGTGACACTTCCAATAGAGCTTTTTAAACTGGCCAAAGAAGTGATCAGGTAGCTTATTTGTTTTAGAGTATAATACGGTAACTTATATTTATGATAAAATAACACATTTTTTTATCATCAAATATATTATTTTATAATAATAAAAAATCTATTAAAGTCTAATTTTTAAACTAATCAACATAAAACCCTCATTTTTTTTATTATTATCGGGATAATTTGAGAAGCTTGTCAGTGTTGTTGATTACGAAGAAGTTAATTAGTAACCTTTTTTTTTTATAGTGAAATGGTAACTACATGGATTAATACCAATAACACGAAAAGGAGGCTTAAAACATCACTAAGGGACCAAATAACAGTACAAACTGGGGGTTCATATAGGATCTCTCATTCGATACACACAAAAAAAAATGAACTGGCATGCATGGGTAAGGATGGCAATGGCTCGGGTTTTATTTATGTTGAGTTCTTCATTAAAACTTGGTATCAACCAATAAAGTTTTTCATTGAAGTTTGTTCTTTTTGGTGTTTTTTTGATTCGGTTTATAAACTCAAATCGACATCCACTTTACCACTTTGAATTTGAGGGAACTGTTAGCTATATGAAATTTCATATTCCTATTGCAATATTGGTTTCCTAGTTTCATATGTATTAGTTTCCTAATAAGTTTAGTTTCTTAATTAGTTTAGTTTCCTAATTTATTATAACCTTAGGTTTTATATTCTTAGTCTCTATATATAGGTTTGTATTCGTCTTTTCCAAAATATCAATAATACAAGAGTTTTTTCTCCAATCTCTTTTTATTTTCTAATATGGTATCAGATCTATTGATCATGTTTTGAGAGTTGTCTTTTGAGCTTCTGTAATTTCAGCAGGCGGTCTAACGCCGCTCGTCTGGAAATAACCCATTTTCTTTCTTGTTCTATACTATTATATATTTTAGATTTTTTTCCATCATTGCAAATAAGTATACATCAGAAAACGTTGACCAGATCAAGCCCAAAGATATGTTTCTAGTCTGTTATATCTGCTCTTCAACCCACGATTACGTTCTTGGTTTTGCCAATCTGTGACCCACGATTTCGATCCAAATCCTGCCAATTTATCATTTGTGATTCCTCCCCGGGTCCCTATATGTCACCAGTGATTCTGCTATAGGTCCCTGCTTGTCACCCATGATTCTGCTCCGGGTCCCTGCCTGTCACCTTGATTCCACTCCGAGTCCCTATTTGTCACCCATGATTATGCTTTGGGTCCCTGTTAGTCACCCATGATTCCGCTCTAGGTCCCTACTTGTCACCCGTGATTTTACTCCAGGTCCTGCCTGTCACGTGTGATTCCACTTCAGGTCTTGCCTATCACCTGTGATTCCACTTCGGGTCGTGGCTGTCACATGTGATGCCGCTTCGGGTCCTTGCCTATCACGTATTCCATCACATCAGCTTTCAAGTTTCGTCTTGAATACTAGTAATCCCATTATTTTTGTATCCCTCAGTAACCCTCATCCAGGCGCTCGTACCCTTCACCTTGTTTTAACCCATGTTTAGGTTCTTTTCTTGTTTTCAGCGAGGGCACATGCAAGGAGGTGGGCTTGCATGTAAGGGGGAGTTACTTCTGCAGAGTTCTTCATAATAGCTTGGTATCAACCTACAAAGTTTTTTATCTAAGTTTGTTCATCTCGGTGCTTCTATGATTCAATTTGCAAACTCAAATTGGCATCCACTTTACCATCTTGAATTTGCGGGGAGCTGTTAACTATATGATATTTCCTATTCCTATTGCAATATTAGTTTCCTAGTTTCATATGTATTAGTTTCCTAATTTTTCTATTTATTATAACCCTATGTTTCTTATTTCTATTAGGTTTTATATTCTTAGCCTACATATATAGGCTTGTATTTGTCTTTCACAATGCATCAATAATACAAGAGTTTTTCCTCCAATCTCTATTTATTTTCTAACACCATACACACGAAAAAATGAACTGCAATGCATGGGTAAGAATGGCAATGGGTCAAGTTTTCTAGTTCTTTCGACTACTCAACTTTATCCTAGCTGTTTAAGCGGGTTTGGGAAGTTGTTAACAGATTTGAGGCAAGTTTGGGCCTTAATTTTGATTGGCAGTGGTTTTTGGTAAGATTAGAATTTGACTATGCGAGTACTTGCTTAACCTAATTATATATAGAATTTTAAAAAAATTATAATATACGTTTTTATGCAAATTTAAGAATTTTTTTTTGTAATTGATGTCACTTACAGTTTGATTATGTTGTGTTATATCTTGAATTTTGATTGTGGATTATGATTGATGATTTAGGATTTAAAATTTGTACTTTTTGTTTTTCTTTGGGGAATAAAGGAAAAAGATTTTGGGTTAGATTCGAATTGGATACCTATCCCAGTACTTATCATTATGTTTTTAGTCATGGGAATACGGGTAGTAATGGGTATTGAAACATTTAGTGGATATGAGTTTGGTTTTTAGAATTTAAAAATTAAAGTACTTTGTGTAGATTTTAAGTAGTGGACTTACTAATCAGATTCCATTATAGGTTAGGTAAAATTTGCGAGTACCTTATGCGTTGTTATCGAGTACCTTATGCGTTGTTATCTTTATGCAAGGGATGTAAAGTTATTGTAAAATAAACAAAAAGAAAAAGAAAAAGAAACAAAAGTGGCTCGTCAAATGGCCCGGTCAACTCAATTGATAAGACAAATTAAGATAAACATGTAATGTGATGTATGTTTCACATTTGGTTTTTCATTTAATGCAAATAACTTTTTGAATGTCACACTTATGTAATTTACTATGAATTTCATCTAATGGAGTATATGCAAGCAATATACTTTGTATGTGTTTTACGAATTTACAAACTAAAGATTTGGATATCTTCTTGAAAAAAAACACGAGAGAGAAAACATTGGATTTAATAAAAAATTTACTCAACTTATGTCATGAGAGGGACATAAGTCTCATGCAAAATCAATGCAACTATCAGTGTAAGGTACCCTCTCGAAGTTCCATCTCTTCCACAACTTCAGCTAAATACCCAAGGCTCCTTCTTTCCCAATGATAGTGAGAGAGGGTGCAGATTGAAGTGGTTCGACATAATAGAAAATGAGAATTTTACTACGCTTTTCATAGCCCTTAATTAATACCAAGGGGGCTCCTCATAAGCATTTATGAGGTACTTTCTTGTTAAACCTTTCATCAATGCAACAATGTCTCATGAATTGTATCTCTTTGAACATGAGTTAATCCGAATGGTCAACCCCAATTAAAAAGTAACAAACCTTAGACGCAAAGTCAAAGTTAGAGAAACTTGAATGGAGTCTTCATTTGGATAATTTAATGAACCAAGAACCCTTAGCTACTAGTCAAGGATAGAGATCGAATGCGAACTTAGGATAGATTGCGAGAAGATCGAAATAAAGAGCACCGCACACGTGCCTAAGCCACAAATGGACCTGGCCTCTACTTTTGCTCACTAAAGGATAATTTAAACAAGAACATTACTTATATTCTCCAAGTTTTAATTACATGATCACTCACATATGCAGCAGTATGGAACACGCATAATAATAATGAATGAACAATAATATAAAAGTACATAAATAAATAAAGTGAATAAAGGAAAGAGGTAAAGAAATTAAAGTAAAACATATTACGCCAGTTTGACCATATAAACAAGCTTAGTCAATGAATAATCTAGAAAACATTTCATATCAAATCAAGTCTCATAAAAAAACATGGTAGTGAGATAATCAAATTAGATTTTACTTGATTTTAAACCTAATCATGCTTTAAAATGTTATTATATAGTTTTAGCATGACATATAGGTTTCATACAACAATAGAAAACTACTAAAAAAAGATACACATGTTTCAAAATCAAACATAACATGTGCATATCTAGAGTAGTGCAGGATAGGTCCACGTAACTCTATATATATATGCAACCTTCATACAGCACAAAAACAAAACCATGAGTTGGCAGTTTCACTTGCACATCAAATTTTAGAATTACTATCGAAATTTCAAGTTAAAAATAATGAGATTTACTCTTACCTTGGTGAAACCATAGCTCAAACCTGTAATATGATTAGACAAAAAAAACAAATTCTATTTTATGCAGTCATTAATTACCTAATTTATTGCAGATTTTTGCATAGATAATTTCCTATAACAACATTTCTAGCATACTAGCATTATTCATCACAAAATATTTCATGTGGAACACTCAAACAATTATTCTCATGCCATTTCAAATTCTATTTTATGCAATCATTAATTACCTAATTTATTGCAAATTTTTGCATAGTTAATTTCCTAGAGCAACATTTCTACCATACTAGCATTATTCATCACAAAAAGATTTCATGTGAAACACTCAAACAATTATTTTCACGCCATTTCAAACAAAATGATCATATGAACAATGATTTTAACAAGTGATTTTCATCTATACATACCTTTAGAGAGCGCTACGGGATCAAAATGATTGCACATTGGTGTAGAATCACTTTCTTAACCCACATTTGTTTCTAATTCGAATTCAGACACTTTGTTTGGTCGCTTCATCTTGAACCTTTTAAGAAGAAGATGTCAATTCTGACTTTTGAAGATGATCGAAATGATTTGTTCTTTAGTTATGACTTAACACGATGTTGAACAAATTAAAGCTCATTGAGCGTAGAGGCAGCTTAAAAAACTCTACAAAATTCTAAAACCTTCACTCAAGTATTTCCCTCGTGTTTGAATTAACTAACCCATATTAGAAACCCATTCTTGTATTTATGTGATCACTTTATTTTTTTAAAAGCTTTGATTTATAAAACTCTGCTTAAAAGCTTTGATTTATAAAACTTTCACAAAGAACGCTTGAAAACAACTTCTAGAGAATAAGAAGAAATATTTTTTCAACATTTTCACCTTAATTCTATGTAAAATTTACCCCAAAGGTCTTATTTATAGTGCTTAAGTGAAAAGGTTAGCTCAGGATAGGTTTCTAGGTTTTTAGATAAAAATAAAATTCTTTGGAGCTAATCCGATCACTTTGAGCAAATCAGCTGAGATAAGGTTGATAAAAAATTTATCTACGTTATTGACCTTATCTCTAACCTGTGCAGAATAGCCTTGCATTACTCTAAAAATGTGCAGGCTTCAATACTGCTCCATTTACAAAAATGTTTAAATATGGTCTTTTTGAGGTGGTGTGCAAAATATCTGTCAATCCAGATGTTTCATTTGAAGATTGTAAGGGTGGTATGCGCAACTCTAGAGTTGCACATATGCCTAGTTTTGCTTGTTTATATTCTTCATTTTTTCTACATACTTTAACATAATATTCTTTTTATACTTTGCTCATATTTCATTTTTATTAGGTTTGACATGTGCTTATGGCCATAATTATCGAAATTTATTGCTTCGAATTACTTTCAAAGTCTTGAACATATGTATTTTAGTTGTTTTCATAGAACATCAAAAGGAATGATATTTATCAATTAAACAAGTTCAAAATAAGTTATTTACATGGTAACCAAAGTAATCCCCCCCCCTTTCAAATGCACTTGATAGGTCACGAAATCCCATGAAATCTTTGTCATCATCCCTAAAGGGATAAAATCTCTTTTAAATTCGTCCTCATCAGGTTGGAGTATCAGATCTTCATCGATGGTGAGGGGTTTTTTCCATCCCTAATTTGGATTATGGATGAGAATAATACCAATCCTTAATTATCTCTATGTTGAGGGATGTTCTACAGGAGTACGCCTTTATATTCCAATCGAAAGTAATATGGATTGTAAATCTACTTGTTGCTTCTTTATAATGTACCTAAATAATTCTAAGAGGTATAATTATTATACCTTACCCGAGGTATATGAGTTGTGGAATCACAAGCAACTAAGTTTTTTAGTTGGATGTGATTGATTGAAAATGTGGTTATTCTCAAACCATGAATGACAAATAGAAGGTTAGGACACATTTTTTTTCCTCTTTATCTAGTAGGATTTAGTGGTTTCTACATATATGGTGACACATGTAAATCAGCATGAACCAGACCCTATTGAGACTCTTAATCATAGTACACAGTAATGTATATACAAGTAGGGAGATCCACTAAGAATAGAAGATCTGTCATTTTTCTAAACTATGTGATCTATTTAGGTGAAATGACTATGATATTGGTTATATGGTGAATCCAATGACTTATTCATATGTTGTTTATGGTCCTCGATTAGATTTGTGGTAATATGAGATGAAAGATAAGATGTATTCTATGGGACATAATGATGTCTGGCAACATGTAGAACTTCTTGAGGGTTACAAGCCCATTGATTGCCAGTGAGTTTTGCAAGACCAATAAGGACTCCAAAGGAAAAATTGAGAGTTTCAAGGTTAGATAGTTACAATGATACTTTCTATCAAACTTTCTTTAAAGATGCTTTTAGAATGGTCATGATGTAATAGCTCATTAGGATCTAGAGTTACATCAGATAGATATGAAAACTACTTTCCAAAATGGAGACCTTAATGAGAAGGTCTATATGGTGTAGCCTGAGGGATTCAATGAAGATGATAAAAGACCATTTTATATGTGGACTTTAAAAGTCCATTCATGGGCTCAAGAGAACTTCTAAACAGTGGTATCTTAAATGTTCGATGATGTAATTAACTTTTATTGGGTTCATTGAGAACAAAGTAGACCAACGTATATATGTCAAGGTTAGTGGAGCACTTTTATCTTACTTATCTTGGAATTGAAATTCGTAAGGGTAGATCTTGTTACATGTTGAGACTCTTTTAGAGGGCATTCATTCACGTTGAATCTATGTCGATGGGGTTGATTGACTCAAATGACTATGTAAGGTCTTGTGTCGCTTAATAATGCAGTTACTGCCATGATTCGGTGTCGATGACTCCGTTGGACCAAATTGAACTTTTATTGTTATCTTAGCCTAAAAATCATTTGTTTAAAATAATAAATTTGTTTTCATAACTAATGTCGCCCAAGTGGGAGAATGTTAGAATTAAGTGTTGGTCTATTAGTGAGACTTAAAGAAAGCCCAAATAAAGTGATCTATTTAGTTGGGCCTAACTCATGCTATGTTTAATGTGGGCTGACTAGTATAGGCTTAGTAACTCATTAGGGTTTTGAAGGGAAGACTGATAAGATACTATATAAAAGGCAGGTTAGGTCTCTTCTTTGCATAACCTTCATTTCTCTAGCAATTGAGAAAACCAATTACAGAATAAAAAGGAGAAATTCCTAGTACATCATTTCAGATCTTATAGGTTTGTATCAAGGAGATTGTTCTTCTTGCGGTTGATTCTGTCGCGATGAACGAATTGGAGCGTAAAATAAGTATGTATACGGTTTTTATTCATTATTAATGTTTAATATCTCATAGATGGTGTTATTGAGGTTTGAGTTGTTTATAGCAATTCTTACGTATCATTGATTATTTAAGATTTAAGATCTGTGTTTTTTGCTTTTCTTTAGAAAAGGAAAAAAAATTAGGTTTTGGGTCGAATTTGATATGGGTATCCGATTCGATCCATATGCTTGTAATCAAGTAGGTGCAGGTAGTAACGGGTCTTGGAACATTTAGTGAATACGAGTTTGGTTTTGGGTAAGTTTCGCGTAGTGGGTTTACTAATAAAAAATGGTGATAGGTAAAGTAAAATTCACAGATACGCTATACGTTATCATCTTTATGGATTGATTGGAAAGTTATTTTAATATAAAGAAAAAGAAAAGAAACGGAAAAGATTGGTCAAATGGGTCAGTTAACTCACCCGATAAGACAAATTGAGATAAAAACATAGCTTGATAGGGGTGTGCAAATGGTCGAAACGGTCAGTTAGAACTTTTAACCGATTTTTTTTATCAAATTTTTTTAATCGCTTCGATCGAATTAACCTAAGCATTTCAATATTAACCGACCAAATTAATTTCAGTAGGTACGATTGGTTAATTAGTTAACCAATATTATTTATATAATTAAGTTTTTTTTTTAAATTTATTATATTAAATATTAATATTAATTAATTTCTTAATCGGTTAAACAGTTGAAACGATAAAAAAAAGTTGATTGCTAACCGACCGATTAACCAATATATCTTATTTGATTAACCGATTTAATCGAGTCAGTTCGAAACGATCGGTTAATTGATTTTAACTGTTTAATGAACACTCTTATAGCTTTACGTGGGCTTACTGTTTGATTTTTCATTTAATGCAAATAATTTTTTGAAGGTGTCACACTTGCATAATTTATTTCAAACTTTATTTGATATAAATATACAAGGTAATTTGTGTATGCATTTTAAGAATTAATCAGACAAAAGATTTGGATATGGTTGTGAAAAAAAGCAAAACATTGGATTTAATAAATATTTTACTTAATATAACTAAAAATAATTCAAAGAGAGGGTAAGAAAAAAAAAGGAAAGAATTTGATTTAAAATTTTTATAATAGAAGAATTGATTGAAAGAAAAAGTGGGTAAAAATGTAAATAACAGGTAAGAGTAAGGTAACAGTATTAGACAACTGTACGAGCATGTTCTTTCTTATCTGATTTTGCGCACACAAACGCACGTTGCAACACCTTACATGTCATGAGAGGGACACAAGTCTCATGCAAAATTAATGCAACTATGAGTGACCAAAGCAACCCCACCCCCGCTTTAAATCCACTTGACAGGTCACGGAATTCCACGAAACCGCCCGGTCACCGTATCATTGTCCGAAAAGGAAAACAGAGAGAGAGAGAGAGTAAGAGAGGAGGACTTTGTTAAGCGGTGTGTCTTCAAGTGTCGTGCATGCATTTTATGCATTCTGTTTGCTTTGCATGCACTCTCTCTCTTTCTCTCTATTACACAACACACAACTACACAAAACGCAAACACTCTTTCTTGGTCTTATACACCCTTAAAATCCAAATCCCCCGCCGTTACGTTTCACAACTCAGCTTTAACCACCACTACTAGCACCTTTTTTACCGAGTTGACTCATCTCCTCTGCTTCATGGGTTTGTTTCATTTAGGTGAATGAATGAGTCTGTTCTAGATTTGGGTTTCTTTGATTTGATTTGAACAAGGTTTGTTACATTTATTTAATGTCAGTGCTATATTAATGTTGTGCATGGTGATTAATTAATTTTTCGAGGAATTTGTATTATGGTGAGGAGGGGTGTTAGGGTTTTGATTTTGATTTGAGATTAATTTTGTGTGTTTTTCAGTTAACGAGTTGATTTGGGGGGAGAGTCAAATGGGGTCAAAGATCTGCATGAATGCCTCGTGTGGGACGGCAACGACCCAAGAATGGAAGAAAGGTTGGCCTCTGCGATCTGGTGGATATGCTGATCTCTGCTACAGTTGCGGGTAATTCTTGTTCCTTTTTTTTTAGCTTTTATCGTCTTTGGATTTAGATTTATCAAGCTTGATTTTGTGCTGCCAAAAATAGAGAGGGCATTTTGGGGATGTACGGGTTTAACAGAGGTATTGATTTTTGTTTTGTTTTTCGCTAATTGGATATTGACACTGTGCGTTTTACTGCCAGGGGTTCGTATTTGAGCTTAGAAAATTTTTTCTTCTTTGTGGGATTTTTTTGGTATTATGTTGGCTCTGTGTGGTGTAATTTTAAAAAAAAAAGAGTTACTAGCAACTAGCGGTTGATAAACCTATAATTAGATTACAATTATGATTCTTGATGTGAAATTAGCATATACTCGTGATTCGTTAATTAAATAACAACTGATACAATAATTTTTTTTTCAATCCCCAATAAATTTTTGATTTATGAAGTGTAGAAAAGTGAAATTAAAGAAACTTCCAATTCTATAAGTACTGCATAATAGTAAACTCCACCATATCATTGGCTTTCTCTGTAAATTGCTTGGTTTTAGTGTTTTCAGTATCCACAACATACTGGATTATAATTATGATATTAACTTGGCATTTAGAGCTGAGAAAATTGTGGCACTTATACTCATTGGAGAAGGGGAGGATGAACAGGATTTAGTCTGCCAATTTGATAACATAGATTATGCCACTTTTACTTTGGAAGAAGATACTGTCTTTTTTATGGCATTAGGTTTTATTAATATGCACTTGAAAATATTTAATTTCTACACATGTTAAATGCTAATGGATAAGCCACCCAGTGGTGTGACTGTTCTCAGTTCAAGTTATATGATTCCTGGAGTCATTTTGTGAGATCTTTGTGGTTTTTACAATGTATCATATTTGTACATGTGCACTACATTTTTTGGTAGTTAAAATAACTTCTTCACTAATTGACGTATTGCATAAATGGTTAGATAGTCTTTATTTCTCTGGCGCTTGTTTGTTTGTTTCTCTGGCGCTTGTTTGTTTGTTTCTCCATGTTTACTGATTTGCTTTTGCCGCTATGTGCTTTAGATCTGCCTATGAGAATTCTGTTTTCTGTGATACTTTCCACTTAGAGGAAAGTGGTTGGAGGAATTGCTGCTTATGCAGAAAGGTAACTGGATAGTCTGTTGATTTTATTATGTTTAAGCACTCCTTTTATTTTTTTCCTTTTTTGGTGGTGGTGGTGGGCGGTGTGCCGAAAATTCAAGTCTAACTGAAACTGGTGTGGCAGCTTCTTCACTGTGGATGCATAGCTTCATATTCTCTGCGTGAGCTCCTGGATCATGGGGGTGTTGGGTGTACTAGCTGTGCAAATAATTCTCTATTTAGTTCGGTAAGAAGAATTTGTTTAATTGGTTATACAATAAACTCGCAATGTTTTTACCTTGTTGCATATTAGTGTTTACTTAAGGTTTGCATGGGTTAAACTATTATTTGTTGTCTTGAGTCTTGGTATTCATGTTGTCCGAAAGTAAAGCTACATTCTTCTTTGAAAGCATACATGATTACACACAGCATACACTCAGCAAACAATGCCATTATCGGTCAGAAGAGTTATAATTCCATTTCACTTTCATCCATGTCAAAACCAATCCAGATAGACTAGGGATTCAAACAATGTACATGCTACATCTGCTACATTGGTTTGGTTCCAACCGCGTCTGATAATTGTTAGCCATACTCTAAATTGTGGTAATGGTTGTGGTTAACACAGTCCGAAGAAAGAGCTGATGCTTCCTTGTGTTTATTTATTTTTCAAATTATGTTGTAGTTAATTTTTATCACCTTTTCTAGATGTTTCTAATGATTTATCTGGGAATCCTCCTATCTATGGTGTTTGAGTATATTATATGCATATATAGGATGTATCAGACAATAATCTTTATGGTGTCAATTGATATTGTAAGTGGCCATTGGACAGTAAGCTTCTTTCGGCCTCCTATGGTTTATTTGTTTTATCTTTTCTGTGCAGTCGAGGAGAAATGTAATATCTGATGGGTTTGGTTCATTAACAATAAGTACTACTGGTGATCTGCAAACCACAAATGTTGAAAATAGAATGGTTGGTAATAGTTGTAATGGTGGGAGACCTACTCAGTTTGGCAAAATCATGGAGGCTAATGAGCCTGACCTCTTTTCTCAATCTCAAAGAGGTGATACAATTACAAATTCATCTATTGGGCAAGACAAACAAGAAGAGCTAATGCATCCAATTGTGGAAGTTGATACAAGTTTATCAAATGCAACTCTATCTTCTGGTTTATCGAAAAAATTTGTGGAAGTTGGTGCAAGTTTCTCAAATGCACCTCAATCTTCTTGTTTATCAAAAAAAATTGCTGAAGTTGGTGCAAGTTTCTCAATTGCAACTCAATCTTCTGGTGGATCATCTAAATTTTCCAAAACGGACAATAGTAGATCAATACTAGACATTAGAGATATGCATGAACCACTTGCTCAGCCATCTTTGAGTATGACTCTGGGAGCACCAACAGGGACTCCAAATAGTGGACTACACTTTTCTAGTGGGGTTGCTGATGGGTGGGAGCAGAGCAAAGCTCCTCCTCCTTTTCAACAAGGACAACAATCTCGCCCTATACTGCCAAAACCCCCAAGATCTGGTGTTGCAATAACTTCGGAGATAAATAAAAGTGTTATTCCTCCGTTACGGATGGCAAGGCCTCCTGCTGAGGGGCGAGGGAAAAGTCATTTACTTCCTCGATACTGGCCGAGGATTACTGATCAGGAGCTTCAACAACTATCTGGAGAGTATCCATGGTTGTTTCATGTTTTTCTTTTTATTTATAAGTTAATTTTGTCAGAATAACAGTTGCTGCTTCTATGGTAATATGTACTTTTCTTTCATTCGTTTATTTAAATGTATCGTTTACCTTAATTATGTTATTTTTAAGTTTGAATTCAACTATCGTGCCACTGTTTGAGAAGGTTCTGAGTGCTAGTGATGCTGGTCGTATTGGTCGTTTGGTTCTTCCAAAAGCGTGTGCAGAAGTAAGTTTAAATGTGTATTTCCTTCATTTTATTCTTTCCATTTGATAGCATGCTAACTTGTCAGTTTTTCCATTTTGGGAGTTTTGTCTTCCTGACCTCTGCTTCCTCCATCCCCCTCTTCTAGCTGTGCATTTTTGTAAAGTGGAATTGAATGCAGGCATATTTTCCTCCTATTAATCAATCAGAAGGCCTTCCTTTAAGGATTCAAGATATCAAGGGTAAAGAGTGGACGTTTCAGTTCAGATTTTGGCCCAATAACAATAGTAGGATGTATGTTTTAGAGGGTGTAACCCCTTGCATACAGTCTATGCAATTACGGGCGGGTGATACTGGTATTCTTCACTCCTTTATTGCTCAAAGTTCGATACTGTTATATAGTATTTGGTGTATATCAATATTCATAACAATTTGTGTTCTTAATTTGTATATTTTAAGGAAAGTGCTCTAGTCATGGAGAGATTTATATATAAAACACCTTTGGGCTGATGATGTAGCAGTAGGTTTGAGATTTATGTACAACAGTGCATGTATCTGTCTGTATGGATTCTCTGTTCTGCTAATAAGGGTATTTTAATGGTTGATGATTGACAGATATGTGATTGGTGATTTTAATAATTTAGGGTACTTTGGTCAGTTTCACTGTACATACCCTACCCAATGCAATGTACATGTGGAAAGATATACCAAATAGAGTAGTGACTAGTGAATACACTGCTTACCCCTTTACCAGGCGCACCTTAAACAGGGTAGAGCTTACTTAGTGAGTAGCTTACTTTACCTTCTTAGCCATACTATCTACCTTATTCAGACTGCCAAACATAGTCTATGATCTTTGGTGCATAACTAGAAGTCCCTTTTCCTGATTATGTGGTAGCTTTCTTGTACTTTCTAGCTGAGATTAATATGAATTGCATACCTAACAGATACATATTTCTTCCACCTCTTTTAAATCTCTTTTATTGCAGTAATATTTAGTCGGATAGATCCTGGCGGCAAACTTGTTATGGGTTTCCGAAAGGCAACAAACACTGAAGACCAACAGGTCGGGTTTATGTGCATAATATATTAAAAGTTCCCAATAATTTTCATATTCTTATAAAGAAGTAATGCGATTACTTTATATAAACAGGATTCTGGAACATCTGCCCTTCCTAATGGTAGTTCTTCTGGGGAAACTTCAAATCCTGGCGTCATCGAAAATTTGCCTACAGTAAATGGTTACTCTAGTCTTTTTGAAACGCTAAAAGGAGGCAGGGACCCTAATGTAAACGCTATGTTCGAACAATTGAGTTCAGCTGATGGTGATATTGGCTGGCATAAAAATGAGAACCATGGAGACAGGGCAAATGAGGATTCGCCACAGCAGCCAATTCTGAAAACAGAGAAGAAGAGGGGTCGAAACATTGGGTCCAAAAGTAAGAGGCTGCTGATGCATGGTGAAGATGCTCTGGAGCTAAGACTTACATGGGAAGAAGCACAGGACTTGCTTCGTCCTCCCCCAGGTGCCAAGCCAAATATTGTCACCATTGAGGACCATGAATTCGAAGAATATGATGTAAAGTCTGCCATGGTTGACGATTTTGTCTACTTTCTCTTTAGTGATGCAACACGTTATGAGTTTTACATTTTGGTTTCCATCATTTCTTCTGGTTAACTATGTGATCAATGTTGTTCATATCATTTTAGGAACCGCCTGTTTTTGGAAAGAGGACAATATTCACTTCTCGGCCCTCGGGGTAAGGATTTGTTTGATGTATTTCACTATGTTTCTCACTATAGTATAGTAACAAAATTTCGAAGAGAAAATATTTTGCCAATAAACTTTCACCAAAGGATCACTCAGGAGTGCTGATGATTGATGAGCTTAGAAGTTTCATTGAACTTGTCTGAAATGTTAGATTATGGGGTTCATTCTCTGAACTGTAATTTTGGGGCTGGGTACTGCCTCTTTATTTTATTTATTTTTAAAAAGGGCTGGGTGCTGCTTGAGAAAGTACCATAAAGTTTCAAATGGAAAGGCAAGCATAATTCTGTAGAACCTTGGTATGATGTTGCAACACCTGACAACCCCCCCTCCCCTCCCAAAGTCAGCTGGTTCATTCTCTATTTTCTGTTATATACATTTACCAATCTTCCACCTCTCCCCTCCAAGTAAAAAAAAAGATACTTCATTTTTATGTGCTTTTGTTTTGCTTGTACCTCCCTAGCACATGAAAAATGATATGGTTTGTGTTGTAGTTCTTGAAGGACTAATTTATTAATTCAATTTCATATTACTTCATGCATGACATACACCTTTATTTGATGTAGCTCTAAACATATGCATCTAGTACTGAACTTAATGAACACTTTATCCAGGGGACAGGAACAATGGGCTCAGTGTGATGATTGCTCTAAATGGCGAAGGTTATCTGTAGATGTCCTTCTCCCTCCAAAGTGGACATGTGCCGAAAATGTTTGGGATTCAAGCAGGTGCAACATTTTGCTACAACTTCTTGTCTTCTTCATATTATTTATGTTAAAATTATTCACGAGATGAGAAGTTAGTTTTGTTATTTATGCTAATGCGGATTATGATATGCTCCTAGGTGCTCATGTTCTGTGCCAGAGGAGATGAGTCTAAAGGAATTGGAGAATCTTCTTAGAGTAGGCAGAGGTATGAGTCATGCACCTGTCTTTTATATTCCAGCTGACATTCTGCAGTTTGTTGCACATTCAAGATAGGCTAGAATGATAAAGCAGTATTTGTGATTGAAATGCTTGTGATACATAATACTTTTCGCTTAGATGGTGCCTCCATGTATGGCATGTACATCGCCTGAATTTACCCCATCAAAGTATGTACCGAAATTATGTTGGTTAATTTAGATCCTCGTTTTTATGCGTGAATTTGTAGAAAAGAAGAGACCAGATCTCATCAACAATTACACAACGGTGATGTTTGGGTATCACTTAAAGCATGCTTTAAGCATGTTTGCTTAAATGGTTCAAGGAAATTTTTATCTTGAATCATTTAAGCAAACATGCTTTAAGTGAAACCCAAACAACGCCAGCATAGTGATGTTTATGTGCAGCTGCTCCTGCATTTGTGCACATATTTGACAAGTAGTTCTGAGTGGTAGAAACCTTATTGACTGCTAGACACAGGCTACTGTGTTGCCAGTACATATTTCCCATTAGTCTGGTAATCTTGCTACAGATTTCACTGATGAAATCAGTCTGATTGCGAAACTTTTGTTTTGTCACTTTTGTATTTCTCATTTGGAATTTACAGTTAATTTTTTTGTTAAATGCTGAACTAAACTTGATTATTTCCTGACTTCCATTGTCTCTATTTATATTTTGCCCAGATTTCAAGAAGAGGAGAAGTATAGAAAGGCAGAATTCAGGTCAAGAGCACGAGCCTTCTGGCTTGGATGCTCTGGCTAGTGCTGCAGTTCTAGGAGACAGCTTAGGTGACTCAGGGGAGACATCACTTGGAGAGACAACCAAGCATCCTCGGCACCGCGCTGGCTGTTCTTGCATTGTGTGCATTCAGCCCCCAAGTGGGAAGGGAAAGCATAAACCCACATGCACATGCAACGTGTGCATGACTGTGAAGCGCCGCTTCAAAACCCTCATGCTGCGCAAGAAGAAACGCCAGTCAGAACTTGAAGCAGAAGCTGCCCAGAAGGACCAAAATGACCACCAGGATAAGTCAGAAAAGAACGGCACAATGGGGCACACATTGCATAAGAATCATTCAGAAAATGAAGGAAGCCAAAGTAGAATTCAGGCCGACATAGCTGAGACCAGCAATGGCAAGATTGACCTTAACTGTCATCCTAATAATGAAGACATGCAACTCGAGGATCCTGGAATGAGCATAATGAGCCTTCTTCAAGGAGGCAGCCTGCCATTAGAGAATTTTATGAAGCCGAACGGGCTACCGAGCTTGATGAGCGAGCAACAGGCGAGCTCCTGTTTGCTCTCACAAGCTAATGGACATAGTGAGAGGTGCGCACCTGAAGACGGGTCACTGCGTCTTTAGCTCGAGAGCGTGAGAGTAGAGGTGATGAAGGGTACGAGACCCCAGTTTAGACAGGGAACAGTCTTTCATGAAAACCTGTCTTGTTTCTCTTCATATTTTAAGTATTTTGTTTTCTGTTTGCACATGGGTTGGTGTTATACATCATAGTTTGTTTTCCATTTTCACATGGGTTGGTGTTATACATCTTTCTCCACAGTTTTGGAGAATGTAAACTTCATATTGACCCTTTGTTTAAATATCAAACAATATTTCATCAAGAAATTTTTTATAATGGATCATACATTTGCTTGTCTTTATATGCATTTTTTTTTATATAGAATCTAATTGGATATATGAGATAATCATAAAGTGGTGATGTTGATTGTTTTTTCGCGGGAGGATTTAAGTATCCATGTCACTTTCCATATAAAAGTTTATTTTTACTCATTTCTCTTCCACTTATTTGATAAAAAAACCTCACGCACAATATTATAGGCATGAATTGGAATGTTGCAATTAACCGGGAAGAGCTGAGAATGGGCGGCAGCTATCCCTATTTTTGCATGCTCCGAGGATCAAACGAAGCTTATGGCTATTCGGACTGCATTGGTCTTTTTGTGTTTTTTATGTTATGATATTAGATGTATGGTTACCCGGATGAGTTGGTTTCATTTCGTAAAAATATCTATGGTCAATGGGTTATGTCATGGACTCTTGTATATGTTATGGTTATTAATGTGATGTTTTTTTTTTCCTGTAAAAACAGGTAAATTAAATTTCATAAAAAACTAATAAAAAATATTTAATTACAACAATCCGTAATATCTAACTAATCATACAAATATTCAATGAAATTTAAACATGCGACTACGTGATTATATAAATATATGAAAGTATTAAGTAAAAGAGGTTAACAAACCTACAAAAGATGCGTGAGGTTGGCCCATGAGTCTATTTTTATGAAGTGAAACGGAGCGTTTCATTGGATTCTTTTTAAATTTACATTCCCAGCCGGCTATCAAAATTTCAAAACATCTCATGATAGACATGTTCTTCAAATATAAAGTCTAAACTCAGCTTCGTCTCCTTCTCCTAAATCCGCTACTCGTTCTTGAGCTGCGCCGCGACACGAAACCCTCTCTGCACTGAGATCTTCGAGCCCACCGGTCCTCCGCCCATATTTCCGGCGATTCAGTGCTGGCAAGGACTGGTTAAGTCCCTACCCTTTCTCTCCTCTCCTTTTGTGTAACAAATTTTTGCCTTCGTCGCTGCCAGCGACGCAGCCACTGCCCAGCCTGTTTCCGGCGATTCAGCGCTGAAAAGGACTGGGAAAGTCACTGATCTCTCTCTCCTTTCCTTCTCCCCACTTCTCTCTCTAACATATTTTCTCTCTCTTCGCCGCAGCCAGCAACGCAGTCACTACCCAGCCGGTTTCCGACCACCGCCAACCGCCGCTCAACAACCCAAAGCCCGGTAAAAACCGCCTCCCTTCCTCCGGACTTAAATCGAATTTACATTCATATATACATGTGTATAAATATATACTCACATGCATTTGTGTTCTGCAAGATGACGATGGAATTCGGTTCGTGTCTATGTTGGTTTATGTGTGTGTTTATCTTTGCGTTGATTGATTAAAAGGGGAAGAGGAAGTAGTTTGGTGGTTCTTACTTGATTGATCGTGTCGTGTCCTACCAAATTCAGTGTTGAATCGTGTGTTTTTTTTTTTTTTTTTTTGGTTTGGAACACTTATTCAATTGAAATTTGAATTTTTTTGGGGGGTTGTTGCTTTCAATTTTAAGTTACTTGGTCTTCATCAAGTTTTGCACTCCAAGTATTTGATCACTGTCTTATATGGGGTTTGCAATTCATCGAGCACATGGATTTATTCTTCCCAGTGCCCAGGGTTTCTTACCTCCGTTTTTGTTGTGCTCTGCTCCTTTGTTCTACTTTTTTGTTCACTTTGTAACATGCCTGCATTAAATTATTTCTAATTTGGCATTTGTATGGCTGGATTTTCAATATTATTGGTCACTGCACAAACACTGTTCCTGAATTTTGGGCAGTAAGGGGATTATTGTTAAGTAAACAAATTACAACATTTAAATATTAGAATCAGATTACCAAATGACACCTGCTTTCTTTTGCAGGAGACAAACAGGGGGTCCTCTTAAAGGTTTCACTGAACGATTGCCTGGCACTCTGTTCTGAGTCTTCTGACTTCAAAAGGTTGGGCAAAATTTTAGATATTTGGAAAAGGAAATCAGGTTGCAGACTTTTTGGCTTCTAAGACAGCAGCTGATTGTCAAAGGTAGAATCATAAAAATTTGTTCCATAACTTTTATAATACTTGAAATACAACTTTGCTAAACTAGACACAACCAGTAACCCTTTCACACCTATCTAATCTAATTTTTCAACCCGTAAGCCAAAGAAAATAACGTACCAGTCAAAGAAGTATAAAGCTATAATCAGATAGAGACCAATATATGTTACTTAGCAAGTAGTGCTAAGTAGAAGCTTTAGGCTATGATTGGTAAAGAGGAAAAGTGGGAGGAAAGTAGGAAGAGGGAGAGGAGATGAGAACACTTTTCTATCGTTTGGTATAGAAAAAAAGTAGGAGAAAAGAACAGTGAGATGGTTGATTTTTTTTTTCACGTAAACAAATTACAATCCTCCATTGGGGAGTGGAAGCTAAAATAAACTATTCTTTTTGTCATTTTCTTATTTCCTCTCACTTTTCCATCATCTTTACCAAACGCATGATGGAAAACATGTATCTTTTATTTTTCTATCCTTTCCCTCTTCTTTTCTTTTCCTCTACCTTCCTCACACTTTTCTTCTCTGCCAATTAGAGCCTTATAGTCATGCTTCATGGTAGGTTTCCATATTACTCTAGCTTAGGAGAGTATAGTGTGTCATTGTTTTCTTTATCTTGCCTTATTCATTCCTTTTTAATCATTTGAAGTAATTATTTTCTTTGTGTGTTCTTTCTATTTGATGAAAAGATAAAAGTAATGAAATCATAATCTTTAATTGCTTCATAATCATTCCAAAAGCTAATATTGGATGAGTTTGTGATGAAAGCCAAATTTGATGGAAATTCTTAACTGTTTGTGGAGTTAGTCACTGGAAATGAATTCAAATCTGCTTCGGCAATAAAATATGATGCAGAACGAACTTGAGGATGGATGGTACTTGCTCACTAAAATTTCGTTTTACATCGTCCAATACTGCTAAAATTCCGACTACTTTGTTAAATTCTTTTTTTTTTTTTTGTGGAAAATATGCAGATTTTAGAGGTTAATAGGAGGTATTCCATCTTGAATACTTTGTCTGGAGGTTTTGATAGGAAGCTTGGCTGATTTCACTGCTTATTTGAGGGTACTCCATCTCTTCTCTCTCTCACTTAAATTTCATTTTATGTTTTCCATTACTCTTAAAATTCAGACTACACTGTCAAATTCCATTTGTTGTTTTGGAAAATGCTCAGATTGAAGTATTCCATCTTCAATACTTGGTTTGTAGGCTTTGATCAGAAGCTTGGCTGATTGCACTGCTCATTCACTGAGTGTATGAGATCTTAAATTATTTGTTTTTCACATTCTATACACCTAACTCATGCGAAGCACGGGCCAACCTACTAGTGTTACCTAATTCTTCTCCCCTTGTCTCAAAAATATGGCACAAACCCCATTCTCTCTCCTCCTCAGACGTATCTCTCTCTCCTTCATCCAAAACTCCAATCCCCCTCACCATCTTCAGTCTCTCATTATCTGCATGAAACCCTTCTCCACCTCTTCCCTTCACCACCAACAAAGCCCCTCACCAGACCTATCAAAACCCTCCTCTCTCTCGGCTCGCATGAGTTTTGTCTTCGACCAGATCGACGCCATCGAGAAGAAACAGTCCCAGGAGGACCAAACCCTCCAAAGAATCCGCGCTTGGCGCCAATCCAAACAAACCCAACAACAACATCAAAACCCAGAAACCATTTACAGCCAACAAAACCCAGAATCAGAACTAGAACCATCTGCAAGAAACAATGCTAGCTCCAACTCGGCTGAGTCCAGCTCAGGCGAGTTGAGGAAGGAGAAAGGGGTGGCGGAATTGGTGCACCCGTGGCCGGAGTGGATAGAGTTGATAGAGAGGTTTGTGCAGCAGAATTACTTTGATCACAGGAGGAGGGATGAGGACAAGATGGTTCAAGGTTTGGGAATTGATGTTTCTGAGGTTGTTGGGGGCAGTGACGACGTGGGAATTGATTTCTTTAAGGATTTCAAGACCGTTCAGACAGCCTGCCTCAATTTCGGGAAAGACCGGTTCGATATATTGAGGTTTGTAAATTTTGAGGATCCATGTTCCTGTCGTTATCGCTGGTATATGTTGCAAATTGAATGAAATCGGCCTTAAACTCTGTTTGGAATAAAATGAAGTATAAAATTCATCTTATTTGCACATTTTATTAATTTTGATAGAACATGTTGCAAGCTTACTTAATTCCATTGTGAACTCATTTAAAAGGGAATTCCAAAGTTTATTTGCTTTCCAAACATAATAAACTATGGAATTGCAAATGAATTCCATAAAATTTGTTAAATTCATTTATTCCAAACAGACATATTAGTATGATTTTATGTTAAAGTGTGTTTATGATTGAAGTGCTTGCGGTTGTTTAGGACTTCAAATGCTCTGTTCAAAAGGGATAAGAACGAAATGGGTTCGATTTCAAATTTCGATTCTGTGGGGTTGGGAGAGTATTGATTTTGCTATGAAAGATTATTTCGGACATTGGGATTTAGGGGAACTTAGCTTCATTTTTGAATTTCATATGACCGACCTGGTGAAGATTGGTTTTGTATATTGAAGGGGTTAATTTTAATTGAAAAAGGGTAAGGTAAATCATGAAGAAGCATTCTCTAGGGATACCTTGTTCATATTAAGGAGCTTTCAGCTAGTTTCCTCAGTTTTGTTGATGAAAAATGTGATGGTGGGTGGTTCCATAATATAATAAGTTTTATGGTTCCTTAGTATCAGATCCCCCCAAGCTCAAGAAAGAAAAAAAGAAAAAAAAAAAGCAAGATTTGACTCTCTTCAGCCACAGTTTGTTCTTTGGTTAATATTTTAATGCATTTTTTTTTTGTTGAACCTTGTTTCAAATAATATCACCTTATTTTAGTTGTGCTGAGGTAGAAAGTTGATTTCAGGTCATTGTCAAGACAGGATATCCAAATTCTGGTTGGTTATGGATGCCCAAGTGTGGACAAGAAAGTGGTTTTCTCTGCAAAATTATTGAGAAAGCGTGTCCACCTTGATGAAGGAGATGTAAGTGTCACTTCAAAATGTTACTTGTATTTTTCACTTAGTTCAAGTAGAACTTATGCCTAACCATCTATAATTTCTGCTTCCCCTCGCCCCCCTTTTCTCTTTCTAAAAATATGTGTTTTGTTTAGTATTTTGTTATTTTTCTTATTTGAAATAACCATCAATGGTGATAAGCTTACATTTTATTTTTCGAGAAGAGATAATAATTGGTACGGTTATATATGAAATGAGTTCAATGATCTATGAAATTTGTCTTCTCAAACGAGAACCCCTAGAGTTAAAGAAAAATACGGAGAATTTATTACTCATTTTCCTGTACCTGTTAAATTAATTTGGAAATTCAAACTATCGTCTTCGTCTTTTTATATTTTTTGTATTTGATCAAATGAATATCTTATGATTGCTTTTCTTTTTCTTCTTTTTCTATGTCTTTTGCACTTCCCCTGATTTTCTTCTTTTCGTATTGATTTTGATTCCTAGGTAATTATCTAATTGATTATCAATTGTTCTTCAGATGATGACCATTCATTCATATATCAGGTCTGTAGTTCCTGCAGTTTGAGGGCCTCATGTGAAAGAGCGTATCTGCTCACAAATAAAGAGGACGAGGCCCGGACTATTGATGTCATGCGTGTTCTGTTGACTTATGGATTTGATCCATTGAATGGATCAGTAGTTAATAAGTCACTTCTGAAACAAAAGTCTGTGAAGACTGTTGTGCGTAAATTGCTTCATGAAATTGTCAAGTTGAGTGCTGTTCCAATAGATCCAAATCTGCCCCCTCCAGTAATAAAGAAGCCTCCACCAAAAGTGAAGCAACCTCCTCCCCCTCAAAAGAAACGAGTTGGACGTGATGACATTGAGATGAAGAAAGGCGATTGGCTATGTCCCAAGTATCTGTCCACTTTTACAGTTTATGATTTATTTATAGCCATTTTATAATTTTCATTTATAAAGCAAATAGAATTTTTTTTATTTATCTCTTTTAATTGATACAAGGGATAATTTGCCAAGTTTACATAGAAGTTTATAGTAGAATGTCTTCTAGAGATATTTTTAATATTTGCTGGGAGTCCATCATTAAGATGGAATGAATAGCTAGCCTTGGATATAAAATATATTTGATGATGTGGAGAGTTATTAGAATTGTTTAAGTGCATGCTGTGAAGCTTGCATTTGCTAGAATTCTTTTCAGCTATTAAATCCTTGGGAACTCTAAATGTCCTTTAATTTATTAAAAATGCTGCATATCTGTCTCAGGTGCGATTTCATGAATTTTGCAAAGAATACGGTTTGCCTACAGTGTGATGCCAAGCGGCCCAAAAGACAGCTGCTTCCTGGAGAATGGGAATGCCCTGAGTAAGTTTTCCTACACTTAAACATTTTTCCTCCGTATCAAGTATATGATTTTTCGTCTTTGCATTATTTTTTATAATCTCTTCAGATGTAGTTTGAGGCCTCTGCAGTTGCTATGTTTAGTGAAATGTTTGTTGCATTGCTTATTTTTGTTTCTATGCTATGGCAGGTGCAACTTCTTAAATTATAGGCGAAATATGTCGTGTTTTCATTGTGATTGCAAACGCCCACCTGAAGAAATTATGGAGAACAAAACGCAAGAAAGGCAGCATGGCCCCAGAACAGGATTTGAGAAGTTTCCCAGCCGACAGGAGGTTTCTAATGCGTGGAATTTTGACTTTGATGATGATGAATCAGATGGGGCCGATGTTGCTGCTTTTGAGTATGCAGATTCTGCTATAATGGGCGAAAAGTCTCTTTTGAATGGTCGGGCTGATGGAAGAAGCTTTAGAGGGTCTGAAGATGATTTCGGTAGAGCCAGAAGAGTTCAAGGGGTCCATGAAAGAAAATACTCTGATCTTAATCGTAATAGACCTCAAATGGGGTTTGATGATTTTGAGGATGAAGATGATGTTGACAGCTATGAGATAGACACTCAAAAAAATAAACCACTCCAGAGAGCTTCTTCAAATGATTTTTCTGAGGTTGAAGGGTTTTCTGAATCAGAAGATATTGAAGTCTCTGATGATAATTTGCATGTTCATGGCAGGACAAGTTCCCCATCTTACAGTAAGCAAACTAAGCCCATGCATCAAAAAGCAACATTCTCTGTCTCCGAGAATGATGAATCAGGCTTTGATTCAGATGAAGATCTGTCAGTTCATCACAACTGGAAATCCAGTCATGTTGCTGATTCTATACATGGTAGTAGAAGTAGCAGTCCAAGAGGTCCATCCAAGGGATTAAGCTTTGGCTCAGATGAGGAACTTGAGCTCGACTCTGACATGGATGATGATTTTAATAAGGAGTTCGGAACCAGGCAGAGAAAAAGTAGTGGGAATTTTCAGAGTAGAAGAACTTCAGATATTGGTGATAATTCCTTTTCTGTTTCAGAATCTGACAGTGATGAACTGCCTTCTTGGAGAACGAAGTCGGGAAGGAATAGAGTAGAACCTGTCAGAAGAGGACAAAGTTCCAATAGTCGCGCTGTTCATAACTTTAGCCGAGATGCACAAGTTAGGTCCAATGGGAAAATGAGCAATAGAAGGAACTCATGGAATGATGATTTTGATAGATCATCTCGAGGGTCTCATAATGGACGATTTCAAGAAGATGACTATGATAGGTGGAGAATGAATGACAAAGGGGGTGGTTTGCGGAGTTTCAAGGGACATAAACGAGAAGGATTTGGAAATCGGCAGCATGGAACGTCTTATGAAAATGATAAGAACAGGGATTTTGGAGAATTTAGAAACAGAAGGCGAGAAGATGACTATGGTAGACGGAGAATGAATGATAAAGGGGGTGGTTTGCGGAATTTCAAGGGATCTAAACGAGAAGGATTCGGAAATCGGCAGCTTGGAACGTCTTATGAAAATGACAAGGACACCGATTTTGGAGAATTTAGAAACAGAAGACGTGTCATTAAAAGATAAATTATAACCTGTGGCATGACTATGACTGGGCTTGTTTCCAAATCGCTTGCATTGGATAGATTCCCAAAACAAATTTCCTAGAGTATTTTATTCTCATCAAAGACTGCCTCCAGAGGTCAGAGATGAAAAATATGGACGGTTTTGCGCGCTGACAAGGTACCAGTTAAACTAGTTATTGAAAATGGAAAAAAGGGAGAAATTTAGAAGAATTGCGTGAAATCTATCCCGATCACAACGTGTCTTTAGAATTTAAATTAAGTGCCAGCAAGGGAACTAGATAGAGCATTGGAAGTTTGATAGTTCAAAGAATCAAATCGTTTCATGCAAAGTTTTTGGCCGAGTAGGTATAACTTGAACTACTTTTAATCTCATGAAGAATGAGCATGTGATTCATTTTGTACCGAATTTTGATCACACGGAACCGTTATCACGGAATGGAGAAATTTTACTGGTAATTACAGGGAATTGTAGTAATAACTGAATAAAAATAAAACATTTAAATATTTAATTATTATTGCAGCTATTTGTAATTATCAGTAAAGTTTTACGATTTCGTGGTAATTACCACGGAATCAATTCCGTGAGAACATGACTTTTTTTTACCTTCCCCTCCCCTTTTAGCAGGATGCTCACTAAGACTATTAACATGATTTATATATTTAGCACTATTGCAGTGGTAAGCAAAAGCAAACTTTTTATCTTGAATGCTAGGCAGTAACACCATGTTTGGTACGATGAAAAAACAATGTAATGGAATTTTCATTTATCATAGTTTGGTTACAAGCATGTAAATAAAATGAATTAATTATATTAACATTACTATGCTTGGTTTGTTTATTACTATCCAGTAATTTGTAATCAAATTTCCAAAGTAGCTTTACTAAAAATATTTATCTTAAATTGTTTGCATCTTACAAAACTTGTTAAACTCCTAAGACTTCATTATTTTGTTAATAATATTTGGAATTATATATACATACATCATATTTAAGAAAAAAATAAGACAATTAAAAGAAATAGTAATTTTGTATTTAGTTAAAAAGCTTAATTAATAATTATTTTATCATCGAAAATTACTGTAACAAGTTAAAAATTACTATAAAGAATCGATTAAACGATGTCTGATTAATACGATTTGAAGTATTAAAAGTTGATGTTAAAGATTGGATGTCACCCTAACATTGCTCTTCTGAGAAAGGCAATCAATAATGGGTGTTACTGAGTTACGACTACTACTTGAGATTAACCAGGTGTTGCTTAAAGTTTGGAAGAAAATATTGAGAATCCAATGGACAGCAATAAATGAGAATCTATAAGCTCGATTGATTTCTAGAAATTTGCTTATCAAACAATTAAGGTAGACTTTTTTTTAAAAAAAAAAACAAGGATTGATGTCAACAAAACCATATCAGATGGAAGAGAATATAGCATCTCCTTTCTTTTTCAATATGATGCTGATCAAAGAAAAATTAACCAATATAAAAAAACAAATAAATGTTAAAAGTTACCCAAGTAGCACATAAAAGGTATTTTTTACCCAAGAAGTTAATGTAAAAAGGAAAAAAATAAATTAACTTTGATAGAGATGTTATTCGGAGTGTTTAAACGGTTAATACGATCTGGTTAAAATTTTTAACCAATATTTTTGGAACAAAAACATTTACACTCTTTCGACTGACCCTCCTTTCCAATTTCCTCTCGTCGCTCTCTCAGTAGCCCGATAACTGCAGTCGAGATTTCAGCGATATTAGTAATCCTAATTGCTGGTGTACCCTGTAGTCTCCTCTGCTCCAGATTCAGGCCTTACTCAGTTATTTATTTTCCCTTATTCAGTTGCTTTTCTTTTGTAGTATGTCTCTGATTAATGTAATTAACAAAATGAACATAACATTGTAACTCTGGTGCCACTTAAAATCTCTTTCCTTCTATTGTTTCCTACTTTTTTGGTGTTCAAAGAATTATTGTGTTGATGTCTTGACTTATAGGTGATTTAGAAAATTATTTATATTAAAAATGATTAGTATATGCAACCACTAATACTCAAAGAAATACGTCGCAAATAACAATAAAAAAATAATTTTCTTTTCAAAAATTTATCTGCGACGGATATTGATCCGTTGTTGATAGCATAGATGATTTTGAATATCTAAGACAAAATTTATGCTGTTGAAAATTTTAATAAAATATATATTTTTTTCTATTTTTGGCAATAATGACGAAAATTCTGTCGCAAAAAGTTTTTTATAGTGATGAAATTCTTTTTCTGTAAATATTATTTTCAACGTCGATTGTAACAGGAATAGACATCAATTACTTCGGAGTCGTTGACCAGCGACAGATTTTATGTTCCTATTGAAAATCAATTTTCTTGTAGTGTAAATAGTTTCCATATAATAAAAAGAGAGCAAGTTAAGAAAAACCACCCAAATTCTAATTCAAAATTTTTATTTTGGTACACTACCAACAAGAAAAGATCAAACCTAAATCTTTTATATGGAGAGGCCAAGAGATGACAGTCCAATTCAATGCTTTTCACTCCTCAAATACTATTTGTTTCTAGAGAATTACATATTAACATTGTGCAGATTTCAGATTTCAGGGTAGAGATTTGCAGGCAAGCGGGGTTTTGCAAGTGCAACAAGTGGCTTAACGAGAAAGAGATCACCCTCTGATTCAGTGAGATCAATGCTCTTCTCATTAGGGGGCAAACTCCAACTGAACCCTTGCAGAAGCCTAGCAAACAACATCACAGTCATTGAACTACCGAGCGTGATCCCTAAGCACCCACGCCTTCCTGTGCTGAATGAAATGAATCGCAAGTCTGGCTCCGTGAGCAGCACAACCGACCCATCATCCTTGAGATGGCGCTCTGGCTTGAACATATGCGGCTCGTTCCAAACCTTAGGGTTAGTGCCGAGCCCTTTTCTGCTCAACAGAACATGGCTACCCTTGGGGATGAAGTAATTTCCCACTGTTGTATCTGATTGGGAGACATGAGGGACATTGAATGGTGCAATTGGGTGAAGCCTGAAGGCTTCTCTGGCGCATGCCTTCACATAATTGAGTTGAGGGAAGTCTGATTCTTGGACCAGTCTCTCCTTTCCAACGACGTAATCGAGTTCCTCTACGGCTTTTTGAAGAATCTTCGGTTGGTTTATCATCTCTGCGATTGCCCATTCTGCTGCATTTGATGGATTATCCACTGTCGCTATCATTATTTCCTGCATATTAACATTTATATGAGATCATTAATAGATTCTTTGACTATAGTACAGAAGGGCACGAAAAGATGAATCCAATAAATATAATGTTGGATTACAATATATGTAGACATATGTGCCTGATATATGAACCACACAATTAGATCAATTTTCACTTAATGAATCACTGTAGCAAGCGGGATGTGACAAATGGTTCAATTTTATTGTCCCAATTGATAGTTTGCTTATCTTTAACATATACAGATACATACCTAAAATTACGCATTCAATCAATTGGATCAAACTTTGGAACTTGACTCTCAAGATTTAAGGTTCCATTTGGGAGGATTAATGAATTGATTTTTGTTTACTATAAACAAAGATTAGACCAAACACATCTAAAAAACGGTTTTTAGAAGAAAAAAATCAAAAGTTGAAAAGGAGTTTCTAATTAACTAAAATTTGTCTAAGAAAAACTGTTTCACCAAACAAAACAGTTTTTAGTTTCGTAGTTATTTTATCAAAAACTGTTTTAAAAACCGTTTTGACAATCATAAACTGAAACTATTGCTAAGTCAAATGGTACCTTATATAGAGGATCAAGATCCTCTTAAATAATTGAGCGGAATTTTTTTATCAACACATTATTAAGAAATTATTTGGTAGGGACATTCGTACCACATTATCTATATGACCACCCAATAATAATTGTTCATGTAGAATTACTAAGTCACGTAATCTATCTTTTGTGACGGGTCCTTCCGTCCAATTTATAGGGTAATGGTAAATTATTTGATGATGTAGATTATTAATTTTACTCAGACATTATTATTTGGTGGTTGTGCGGATGATGTGACACGAAACCCATATTTAATAATTTTTTATATTATTAAATGAGTGTTACGTCAAAAATAAATAATTAAGAGAGAGAGAGAGACTTACAGTGATTTGAGCTTTGATCTCCTCAGTTGACAGTAAAGGGTTACCACTGTCATCTTTCAGTGTAATCAAAATATCAAGCAAGTCTTCTTGTTCCATCTTCTTACCATCCATCCATTGTTGAATCCTCTCCTCGATTATGGGATCATGATATTTTCCTACAATCCTATTAACCTCCTTGATAACCTTCTCATGACCATCTAAATCAAGCCCTCTCAAGAATGGCAAATAATCAGAAACACAAAACGAATAAAGGTACGCAAGGATAGTGAAAAGGGCATAAACATGTTCTTCCTCCTCAAATCCAGGCCCTCCATCTTTCTTACCAGCTCCCCCAAAATACCTCTTGTTGAAAACCATCTTCCTTATCACGTTCCCACAATACTGCTGTGCGGCGACCCTCACGTTCACTAGTCCTCCTCCTTGATCGGATTTCTTGCACAGATTGTACACGTAACGCACAAGGTTATCGGCTTCTTCAACTCTCTTTCCATGAAGCCACTTGAGTTTAGCAGGGGAAAGCAAATCCGAGGCAACTACTCTCCTCATTTTCTTCCATTGTTCACCGAAGGGAACAAGAGCTGTTGTTAAGTACCCTTTTGCTGTGAGATCAGTGGACATGCTTATTGGCCTTGACGCAAAAACAGCGTCTTGTTTCTTCAAGAATTCGCGGCTGATTTCAGGACAAGTGACGGGAATCACATGAACATTTCCCAAACGGATACAAGCGATTTCGGTGTTCATTTCTTTCATGAGGCTGTGTATCCATTTGAATGTTGGCTTGTTTTTTAGCATTTCAGGGAGGTTTCCAACAACAGGCCAAGGTTTGGGACCAGGAGGGAGAGGGTATTTTTGCTTCGATTTTTCAGTTTTATTAGAATTTCCTAGCAGTTGGGACTTGAAGAGGTATAACAAAGTCAATGCCATGAGAAGAAAAAGGGTTGACGAGAAGAAGGTCAATAGATTTGCCTCAATGGCTGCAATATCTAAATTGCCATGGAAGAGAGTTGGATAAAGGGAAGAGTTGACTATGGTTTTGTTCTCCATGGCTATGTACAGTAAACTTTTTTTTCTTCTTGTGGTTGGTTCCCTGGCATGCATCATACTCACCGTACGTGTACCTGTATTTATAGTTCAAGAGCTAGGAATCCACCAACTACTGTGCATGCACCAAGATAATTCATTTTTAGTAATATTGCATTGTATTGTGTACGTGAATGTTGGATGGTGTGATGGATATGGTAGAATCAAATTTATTGCCAGAACAACTTTTCAGGACATTTTTATAGTATTAGCTACAGTTAGATTCATTTATAAATTGAAATAAAGATCAAGTTCATGATGAGATTTAAAACCGTATCCTTAAATGAATGAAATTCAAATTTAGATTTGTCACGATGATAATCTTATCATAAACTTGATTTTTATTTCAATTTACAAATACAGATAATCCAAATCATTGAATGAATCAAGACTTATTTGTTGGTAGCTATGATAGATATATCATAAGTCTAAGTACATGGTACCTCCCTCCTTTTTTGAGTCGAATATTTGATTACGAAGATAAGTTTGTCATTTTAAACAATGTATTAACAAAACATGTTCTGGCAATAATACCATCTATATTTTAAATTTCAAAATTTTAGTATTTTTTACCTTATTTTTTTTTAAAGGAGACCTAATGAGTTTATGATCAACTACACAATGAGAGTATCCTCTCATTTTTAGTAGAGACTCAATCTGTTAGTTATGCCTACTTAGCCAACTGCTATATAATACTTATTTTGAAATGGATAAAGTCATATCTGATCATCAGTTAGAGATGATCATGAAATATGGATAAGAGCATATTTGATCATCAGTTAGAAATAATCAAAAAATATGGATAAACATTATCCTAATGAGTTTATGATCAACTACACAATGAGAGTATGTAACGACCCATCTCGGGTTGGCCACCCCTGAGATGGTGTCGTCACTTTTTGAAATCCCAGCACGACACATATATGCAACAATATAAAAATATCAACTGAAATTTATCCACATACATAAATCCTCAACCCTCAATAGGAGAGTTACATCATTTAGATCTCACATGAACATTATATACAACATATTATGCATGAATATTTACAAATATTTTTTATTCTTTCCATTAGTCTGAGGATGTGGACCACATGACTTACAGATAATGACTCTGTCTGAATATCAACTCACTAATCTATATGCCCTGCCTGTTACTTGAAATTATTTAACGATGAGGGGTGAGCTTCACAAGCTCAGTGAATTAAATTTACTAGAAGTATTCAATTTGTATAAATAATCTTCTAATATTCATTTATCCATATCTCATATAATTTGATAATAACATTCTATTATTACTACTCATAGCATAATGCTCATCCTTTATCAATCTCTTCTTCTCATATATTTAATCATCTTGAGACTATCAATTCTATCTCATAATTACATCGTTATGAGATTCACATCATATGATCAATCACTCATACAATTCTCATCATATCATACTTTCATATTTCTTTCTCATCATATTTGTCTCTCTGTGAGACTCATTCGTCTATCAATAAATTTACAATCAAGAATAACACTTTACCATCTCAAGCAATAATAATCAATATTTAAAGCAAATGCAATGCATGATTTAAATATTATTATTTGGGAACGTCTTCTCACATGTCGACATGTTTTAGCTTAGAGTGGCTGCCTTTCCGGTTATTTTATTTTCAACTATACCAACTGTCACAGTTTCATTTAGACAGGCTGTCTTCCTGGTTCTTTTATTTCTTGCATATGCATATGAATAATGATATGAATATGCATATGAACAATAATATATAAAAAAAACAAACAAACATACACTCAGGTATTCAATTCAACTATCTAATTCTTTATTATTTTATCATATTCATTAAATTATCTCCTCATAGTTTACATCAAATTATCAATCATTATTTCAATAATATTGCTTCTCATATAATAAAACTTTAACATATCAATTATTTCTATCATATTCATCAACCAACTTTCATATATCATCCAATCATAGTTTAATAATTAATTCAAATATCATTACTTTGTATTTCATATTTATCTCGATTACTAAAAGTAAATCTAACTCACCACGTAGCATTTAGAGCTGCTCGTCGATCACTTCCTCGCCTTTCATACTATTTTCAGCAATTTCTCCTGATTGCTGATCGTCAACACCTTATATAATATTTATATTAAAATTTCTAATTTATCCTTCAATTCTTCTATAATTCATACCTTTAAATTTCTACATCAAAATTCCAAGAAATTTTCATGTATGCTAAATTTCAAAAAATAAAATTTGCATTATTACCTTTTGTTTTTCTTAGAGCTTTCCGCGATTCTTTTTAAAATTCTCTTGTAAACCTCTTCAAATTTTAATATTTCAACTTGTCCCCGTGTTTAAAGAAATAGAATAATTTAAATTGAAGAAAGAAGGAAACCAAATAGGATTTGGGTAAGAAAAAATTAAAATAAAACATAATATATATATATATATATATATATATATATATATATATATATATATATATATATAAACGAACCGCCCCCCCTTCTGCCACTCTTTCATTATTTGTACAACATCCAAAGACTTTGCATGTTGGTGACAACACCTGGACATCCAGGTGTTGTCCCCTTTTTTTTCTTTTCTTTTTCTTACTACACTTGGATGTTCCTTCCGTTTTTTTAAAGAATTATTTTATTCAATAATAAATCTTTCATATATATTATTTTAATTCCATGTCATATTTATAAAATTACTTCTTTACCTTTACTTTAAGAACACGAGTATTACAAAGTATCCTCCCATTTTCAGAAGAGATTCAATCTGTTAGTTATTATACCTACTCAGTCAACTATATAATACTTATCCTGAAATGGATAAGGTCATATTTGATCATCAGATAAAGATGATCATGAAATATAGATAAGAACATATCTGATTATCACTCAGTTAGAGATAATCATGAAATATGGATAAACATTATCCATATTTGAATTTCAAAGAGGTAGTTATCAGGGAATGGAAATGAGGTTGGAAGCCTCTATAAATAGGTGTGTTTTTCCTATAGTTGAATACACTGAAACACAAGTAAAAATCAGTTATCAACGAAGCCCCTTGTAATTTTCCAATCTTCTTCCTTTTTTGTTGATCCTGTTATCAGAATCATCTTATTTCCAACAAGAAACCCCAAATCAGAGCCGAAATTACCTTGAAAACCAAAGTTTTCACCCGGAACATCTCTAGTCAATTGCCTAGTCAACTAGCAACGCCGACTCTCAAGTCGCCTAGCAGTCGTCTGGCTAGTTGCCTAGCAGTCCATCAGTCGTCTACCCAGTTGCCTAGCAACTTCTCGACTACACAGTCGACTATCCTAGAGCTTACACAAACCTTTTCTTCTATGTTCCCAAAAAAAGATCAAATTTTATTTATGCATTTAATTTTTATCAAAATCTTCATCTTTTTCAAAATTATTTTCAGTACAGTCTTTTTCGAAATGGCTAGCAAATTAATTGCTTCTAAATTAGCAAAAATTGAATGACTTAATGGTGGCAATTATGATATGTGGAGTAATGGAAAGTAAATAACAATAAGGCGAAGAGTCTTATGTTGATGTTCATGGAGGACAATCTCACAAAATTTTTCGAAAATTTTAAAACTATAAAAGATTTATGGATGGCCATCAAGGAAAAATATGATGTCATTTTTTAAGTGAATATACAACTTCTTCTACATAACTGCAATACTTGTAGAATGAAGAAGAGTGAAAGTGTGATAGATCATTGCAATAAAATGATTGTCATTACTAAAGACTTAAAAATTGCTAAAACTCATATGCTAGAGAAAACACAGGTGACAACTATTTGAATAGTCTTCCTCCTCCTCGTAGTTCACGCCTGTTTTACACTGTTATGAGGTTAAAAAAAAGAATGAGGAACAGTTGTGTCAAGGAAATGACAAAATTACTTTGCATACGAGAGTGACAAAATCTTTCTTCAATGGAACTTGGAAATTTCATTAACGAAAATCAGTAAGTGTGTCCTCTCTTCCCTTTTTCTCATAAAATTCCTTGGAATTGTTTTTTTTTTTTTGCTTGCAGGATTTGGAACCTTTGGCTTGCTAGAAACAAACTTATCTTTGAGAACAAACTTTCCTCCTCCATTGACCTCTTTAAGGACTCTTTCTTTAGAGCTTGTGAATTTGCCAACCTCTTTTGCCCTAGCTTGAAAAACCAATTTTTTGAGATTTCGGTCCGTTGGTCTCCTCTTTAGGTTGGATGGGTCAAATTGAACACTGATGGTTCTGCCTTTGGTAATTCGGGTCTCTGTAGTGATGATGGGCTGCTCCGAGATGAGAGAGGTCTTTGGATCAGAGGCTTTTGTAGAAATATTGGATTTGGTTCTAGTGTGACTACGAAATTATGGGCCTTGAGAGATGGTCTTATTTTGGCTCATGATCTTGGCATTCAACTCGTTCACGTTGAACTTGATGCCTAGGTTGTGTTGGAAATGATTATTAGTAATGTGTCAGAGGATCACCCACATGAGTCTCTTGTTTTTTATTGCAGGTCATTTCTTAGGGCTTTCATCGAGTCCTCACTTCATCACGTTTTTAGAGAAACCAATCAGGCTACTGACTTGCTGACTAAGCAAGGGAGGAAAATTGTCTTTGATTTTGTTGTTTTTCCTTCTCCTCCATCTTGGTTATCTTGTATTATGGATATGGATTTTTGGAGGAGTTTCTTCCTCAAAGACTATTAGTACTTCAGTTTAATTTATGAAGTTCCTCATTTCTATATATATAAAAAAAAATAATCAATATGATCCAAAAAAAGATGCCCACTACTTGATATTGGCAACTATTGATCCAGAAAAGCCAAACAAGTAGAAAGGTCAAAAAGAGTTTATTAACAAAAGATCAATGGTGCCAAAATCTATATATACAAATTTGATGAAGTAGTGTAATATTTTTATTCTCAAAACAAACAAAAAAATCCCATCAACGTAACAAACCTGTGCCTTGTCTATTCATATTATTCATAGTGAAACTTACGGGGCAGTATTTCCATCCCATACGAAAATTAGGTTTGGTTTTAATACTATATGCACATATGGGGTTCCAACCCAAAAGACTAGCTTAGTAGGTGAAGTTATCAACCTATTATTTATGGTCATTTCTCTTCTATTATTTAACTAAGATAATACACGCTCACATGACACATGACCGTAACAAAGTATAAACAAGTGTTAACTTGAGAGTATAAAAGGGTTTTAATTCTTTTGTCATAACTAGTAGAAAGTACTTGTGGAGCACGTGTTTATTGCATTACAATTTTATTGCAATATTGTCTTTGTTAGTATTGTACCAAACAATTTATTGCATAACTATTATTTTATTATAATTCGATTCAAAACCTATTTTATAAACAATAAGCTGATTGTACTTCTAAACCGATGTAACCCGTCGTGAATGCTGGCTTGAGTAGTAGTGTACCCAACATTGGCAAGGAGCTTGAGTAGTAGTAGTGGAACCTGCCTTATTTGATATCTAGCATGATTTACTTAGGCCCACAACTACAGAAGCAGACAAAGAATACTTCCGTTTATCTTTTTGACTCTATGGGTCCACTCCCTCCAGTTCTCATGTTACAAGAGCTCAAGCTCTTCATGCCCATTGGCCATTGCAAAGAATGAGATCAGTGAATCAACATAACTCCATGACTCTCTCCTGCTTTCTCCTTTTCTTTTTCTTCTCCATTCAATTTTCTCTTCACTTCTCAATATTCTCATCAAGAAACAAGCGAATGCCATTCTTCATGGCTACCCATCATAGGTAATCTCCATCAAATTGGCAAGCTACCGCACCGCTCCCTTCAAAATTTGGCCCATAAATATGGCCCTGGTCTCATGGTCTTGAAATTAGGCCGAGTCCCTACCCTTGTGGTATCATCCTCTGAAACGGCCAAACAAGTGTTGAAGACTCATGACCTTGACTGTTGCAGCCGGCCTCACAGCCAAGGCCCCAAAAGGCTTTCTTACAATTTCTTAGAAGTGGCTTTCTCTGTGTACAACGATAGCTGGAGAGAAGCAAATTAAACTTTTTTTGGGTAGGCAAATTAAGCTTTTTAGACATCAATTAAATGATTAACAAAACATGTAGTCAATATAGTTTCATAAATTATCATTCATACCATGAATTAATATTGGAAGTTAAATATATATTACTGTAAATAAATTATCACCTGTAAGAAATGTTGCATTCATCTATATTATTATTAAAGCCAAAACTCTTATTTGGTGTCCATTCTTCAAAATGTCTTATAAACCATTTTTAAATATATAAATCAAATATTTAAATAAGATTATATATGTAACTTAATTGAACCCTCCTACTATCCAACTTAAACTTTGCTTCTTTACTCTTTTTATCTTTCTTATCTTCAACCCATGTTTCTCTTTTCCATTATTTCACTTGAATTTAACTTCACTCTTATCTTATCACATAAAAAAACCGGATGATACTAGTTAATAATTTGACAACTCAGATTATGTACTTGTATAAATTTTTTATTTTATTTACAACGGCGATATATTTAACTTTTAGTGATAATCATTGAATCAAAAATTAATAACTGTAAAATAAAATTTATTTTAAAAATAAAGAAAATGTTGTTATAAACTTGTGTTAGTAAATATTTACACATGCCTTTCTTTAATCAAATTAATCATTAAAACAATTCACCAAGATCACTTAGCCAAAACAGTCATGTACCCTCGATAAGTTGGGTTAACAACATATTGGGTTAACAACATAAGTTATAAGTGCGATCTACCAAGTGAAACACATATATTTAATCGTGATTTACCTTAATTGGTAATTAGTTAGTTTAGAAAATGTGTCTAATCTTTTTTTTTTTTTTTTAGAGGTGATCAAAAAGCGCAAAATTATTGAATTCAAATTATTCATTTTTTTTGTCCATTAGTTAATTTTAATGCAGGACTCTGCTCATATTTCAATGTGAATATATGCCTGCGTCAAAATTTGTTTCTTGGAGAAACAGGCAAAAGTGCCGTCACCACTACTTAGGCAATAACAAAGCTAGTGAAGAATCCATGAGTGATGAAGAAGGTGCAAGCTGAAATCAGGAGCTTTGTTGGGAGGAAACCAATGGTAGAAGAAAATGACATCGAAAACCTTGGCTACTTAAAAATGGTACTCAAAGAAACATTAAGTCTACACCCACCAATAGCACTATTGATTCCTCATCAAGCCATCAACCATTGTAAGATTGACGGCTACGACGTCCACCCCAATACAAGGATCCAAATTAATGCTTGGGCAATTGCCAGAGACCCCAGGACCTGGGAGAACACGGATGATTTCTACCCTGAAAGGTTTGCCGACGATGTCATAGATTTTAAAGGACAAAATTTCAAGTTTCTTCCGTTTAGAGCCGGTAGGAGGATTTGCCCTGGATGAGTAATGGGGACTATAACTGTTGAGTTTATGCTGGCGAATTTGCTTTATTGTTTTGATTGGGAATTGCCTGTTGGGATGAATTTGCTCTTATTGTCCATAAGAAGTTACCCCTCTACCTTGTACCCATCAAATATAACTGCCAAGAAACCCATTAGCCATTAGGAATTTCGAAACTTTGCATCGACATAGATTTCTGCTCTAAATAAAAATTTGCAGCAGTATAGTATGTGTTGAGATGTCTTATGTTTTGACTCGACTTAAAATCTTTTTTGATTCGAAATATTTTGAAGGAAAAAAAAATAAGATTTAATTCATGAAATTAAAGATCGAGTGTAAGTTCATATCAAGTGAACAGATTTCTTTTAGGGTCTCGAGACAATTTTTGTACCAATCTTATAGTTTATATATATAAAAGCATTTGTTGGGGTTGAAGCAATCCAATTTTCTTCTTATCGTATCTGCAATCTTCTATTAATGTTAAAACCCAAGGCTTGGCGCAAATGTTAAGACAGTTTTATCTTATTAGCAGCTTAAGCATCGATTCTATCCACTAATATGAGACAAATAATTTGACCGACATTATTAGTAATTAAATAGACCGGCCGGGGATTTGTTCCATTCAGGGCCGGGTAAGTACTATCCTACATTGTCAGCATGGCATTGCTATCCTTAAATTTATGGCTTTTCTTCTACATTACTCTACAGGCTGACTTGGCTGATTTCAGAATTTAGGTCATGATTCACGAAACAATTAAACCATGCCCAATTTTATATTAGAAAATGTTACTTTATAATCAGCAACTAAATTTGTATAAAAAAACAAAAATCACTTATATAAATTGTTTCGGTCTAATAATGACAATCTATAACATTTGAGTTAACTTTTTTTTCATGTGAAAATAATGTCTTAATTTTGATCCAAATTATTATTGTTTCATTTAAAATAATTAAACACGTACTTATCTTTATAATATTCAATAATATCTATACTATACTATTAACAAAGTTATAATCACTTTTTATTGTCAATCCCTTAAAATGTCTCATAAACTCCTGCTTAAATATATAAATAAAATATTTAAATAAGGTTATATATATAACTCGATTGACTCTAACTCTTCACATCTTTTTTCTATATTTTTCTCTCCAACTATCCACTCAAACTTAAATTCTCCACTCTCTTTATCTCTCTTATCTTAAACCATATTTCTTCAATGTTTTTCTCTCACATCCTATTCATACTTAACTTCTCTACTCTATCTATCTCTTATCTTCAATCCATGATTCTCTTTCGCTATTCCACTCATACTTAACTTCTCCACATTATCCATTGCTCTTATTTCTTTATGATATTTTAATCAGATTGTTCTTCTTTTGAGGTTTTTCTTTTTGTTACTCATTTTATTTTTTAATGAAAAATATGTAACAATTATGTTTGGTACTGGGAATAAAATCATGAGAGTAACCAAAAGTAGAATGACAAGAAGTTAAATATTAAAATCAGTCAAGATAAAGCTGTAAAGGACAAACAAACATTGGTTTCAGACTCCAACTTGGGCCATTGATAAAATTCCCGTACATCGTCTAAGTCCGGCTTTCCATGTTGGCCTTTTATACCGTCTCCACTTCCAATGGAACCTATAATAAATTAACCCACCCCCCTCTTAATTAATTTCATCTTCATTTTCTATCAATTCACATTTCTCTTTCTGTTTTCTGTGTTTCTCTGAGGAATTGAATCAATTAAGGATAATATCAAGAGATCTATCAGTAATGGGTGACTTGAAAACATTGGCAAAAGTAAGCTTAGAGCTTGAAGAACTTTATCTGGGAATCCCAGATGATTCTGTTAACCTCACTTTTCAAGACCTTGCTGATTTGCATCAAAAGGCAAACAAGTCACCAGAGAAGAAAATCCCAACCAACAACATGGACCCAATCCAAGAAGAAGCTAAAATCCCAAGGCAAAGTTCATCTCTAGCCAAACTACCAAGCCTTTGTTTCAATAGAGCCCTTCAAGCATCAAAAAATCACACCCACCATAGCCACCATGATCATGTCATCAATGAAGATGACAGTACCACCGTTGATTCACATATGGGTCATCATCATCATCATTATTATGATGATCATAAAGCTGTGCATGCATCAAGAGTTCATGAATATCGTAGCCATTCAGTTAGCCCAAGAAGTATGCATGCAGTGGATCATCAGATGAGTAGCGTGGCCTATGACGATCCGAGTGTCATGAGCATGGCTTCTGGGTATCAAGGGAGAGATCAGCAACGACGTCGTCCTGGGATTCCTCACTCCAATATTTGCACCATTTGCAGTACTTATATTTATATTTTCCGGCATCGGTGCCTGGTTTGTACACTAACTATATATCAGAAATCAACTGAAATATGAAATTTATTTTCATTTATGGATTCTATTAATTTTGATAAAATTTATTATAAACTTATTTTTCGCAATAAATTCTTTTAAAAATTAATTCTAAATTTATTGACTTTTTATTTGAGTTGCAAATGAATTCATTTAAATTTATTTGTTTGAAATGGATCATTGATATTTTATTTTCTTTCTTAGACAAACATAGACTATTTTTATGAGCTAATAGATTTGATCACAAGATCTTCAAATACTTTTGATGAGCTAATAATTGTTAATTTAATGAATAGATATTTTTAACTATTTTTATAAACCATAATTAAAATCAATTAGTGTATACGTGTCGTTTTTTAAATTGATTTAATCACGGTCACATGGTAAACACTGCTTACTTAATAATTTCTTCTGGTCTTGAGATTTATTTTTTTGTTGGTGCCTTGAAGGTTAAGAGGAATACTTTTCATGTGTAGGTATGTGGAAGAGTCTATTGCAGGGAATGCGTGAGTAGAGGTATGGGAGAGATGACAGAAGGAAGAAAATGCATCCAGTGTTTAGGGAGAAAATTCAGTCAAAGGTAAAATAAGTTTGGTTGATAAAATGAAAAGAAGATAAGATGATTTTTGTTTGATAAAAAAAAATGAGATGATGAAAGAATTACCATCCGGTGATATCTTAAGATACATTCGACTTTGATGATTCTCTTAATTATATATCTCATCCGGTTATATAATAACATGTCAATTTCTATATAATTAATACCAACAACAATAAAGAGATTTTGAACAAATTAAATTACTCTGCCGTCCTATATATATATATATATATATATATATATATAATTATCATATGGTATAATATGCTGTAGGCCATCCTTAATTAGCTAGCAAAAACATTGTTAATTAATTGGTACATAATTGTTGTTAATTAGGTACATAAAAAGAGCAGGAATGGTAAGTTGTTGTTCGAGGTACCCTAGCACGGTGAAACAAGCGGAGCTGAATTGGGCAGAGAAAGGGCCGAGGAGGAGTGGTGAGAGAGGATACGGCCACAGTGTGATGATGTCAAGATCAAGAAGCCCTGTGACCCCAAGGACCCCAACCAGGGCACACTACCCTACTAGTAACTCTAACACCCCTTCTTTTGTTGCATCCTCAACCTACTCCCCTTATACACCTACTCATCATCACCACTTCCCGATATAAGGCTTTCCATCCATTTACCAATAGATTTTTAATTTTATCAAGAAAATTTTCCCAATGTTTTTATTTTTGGTCATTTAATTATGTTATTTATTTATTTATGTATTTTTTAAACCATTTATATATGTTTGATAAAGTTTATTAATCGATAAGTAGTGTGTCTAATTTGTGTGAGCCCACCTCTCCTTTATTTGATACTCCGTATTTTCTCGAATCGTGTTGAATCAAATACCGAAGGAATATTATTAAAGGTAAATTTGTTCATGTGTATTCAATAGCCCACCCAAAACACATGCACAATTTTATATTTATATGTGAGTTAATTATAATAAGAGTAAACTTTTATGCATTATCATCATATCTTAAATTTCTTATAATGAGGTGGCAGTTTAAGATCTACATTGACATTGTATCAAATATTACTTTAGAGTAAAATATTGCGAGTAAAATAGTTACATTGCTAGTAAATGTGACTATTTTACTAGCAAGTGTAACAATTTTTTGTGTGCCTTGAAACAAGTTAAGGCACCTAAGAAATTGTTTAAAAAGAATAATTGAATTATCATTCCTTAGCTTAAGTTTTTGAAATAAGTTTTTTTAAGTTTCATAAGATTTTTATTTATAATTTTTTATTTCACAATTTTCTTTTCTTAGTCCAAAAGAAATAATCATTTCAACAACATTGATAATCTTAATTCATCATATAGTTTATAGTTCATATTTTAATCCACACAAAATATAAGATTAATCATTCATAATTCACATCGATAATTTTTCAATTCACAATAATTTACATTTAATACTCTTCATTGGGTCATTCACATCACATGTCACTCATGAGCCAATCACAAAAGAAGAAAACATCAATCATCTCATTTTTTTTTTACTCTCAATTTTATTCTCTACCAAATAATAGAAAAGCGTTATCATCTCTCTTTCTTATTTCTTTCTCTCACTTTATACTCTGTCTGTCAGTAAACTACATGCTACCACATCATTATTGTGTTAAAATTAGTTTTTTCAGATCATTAAAAATAAATATACTAAATATTAAGATTAAATAATAAAAAATCGATTAAAACAAAGTAGGACTCTTTGATTTTTTTTTTTAAGAGTTAGAATTCATTTGTATTCTTCCTTTCTTCTTTCTTTTTTCTTAAAATGTTCTAAACGTAAATAGATTTCTCTCATTAATTCTCAAATCCTCTCCTCCAACCATCAATTTTAAGGATCGTTTTCTCTACCCTTATTTTAAATATAAAAGTTTTAAAAATTTAATTTATATTACTCAGAGTTACTAAATCATATTATAGCTTGGGCATTGTATAATCGGTAATTGCGCTTCTCCATCTCAAGTTCAAATCTTTCATCTTTGATTCAAAAAAACATTAAATAATATTGTTGTTTCTCATTAATATATTTGGATCTTATTATCAATATCAAAAGTATATATACTCTTAAAGGAAAAGTGACCCATCCAAACGAGCCCTAAGAAAAAGATAGTTTGACTGTTCATTTTTTAAGTAGAGGGAAAAAAAAAGTTATACCAATTGATAAAAAGATAAATTTGAAGAACAATAACAATAACCCAAAGAAAAAGTTTTTTTTTGTTAATTTCTACGCCGTTAGACAACCAACCATTTTTTTCTCATTGTTTCTTGGTGCACAATCCAATGAGAGAAGAAGAAGAAGAGAGAAGCAATTGACAACGCGGAGCAACAATGTCAATGGAGATCCAAGATCCAGAGCCCAAACCAAACCCGAATAAAAATCCACCGACGGCCAACGCAGCGTCATCGTCCTCATCAGGAGTATTGCTCCCGGATCCGGCATTAATGAGGGGAGGGACCCACCACAGGAGGGCCCACTCGGAATTGAGCTTCAGGATGCCGCACGACATGTCGATGATGATGATGGGTCTGTTGCGGCCGTTTGATCCCATCAACGGCGGGGGAGGATCGTCGACGGCAAGCCTGGACGAGATCGGATTAGATGACGACCTCTTCTCCACCTACATTGACGTCGACAAGCTCACCGGAGGGAGCAACGGCTCTGGGGATTCCGGAACCGAACGGAACTGTACGGATCAGGGTGGTGGTGAAGGAGGAGAGACGATGTTGATGTCTTCGACTTCCAATACGACGGCGTCTTCGAGGGCTAGGCATAGGCACAGCAATTCGGTAGATGGGGGGAGCAGTATGTACGGAGGAGGGGAGGTTTTGGAGGCGAAGAAGGCTATGCCTCCTGATAAGCTCTCTGAGCTCTGGACTATTGATCCCAAGCGTGCCAAAAGGTTTTATCTTTTTCTTTTATCTTTTCTTTTTCTCGATTCGATTTTCCTCGAAAATTAGGGTGGGAATTGTTGTTGGAATTCAAAATCCAAGCATTCAAGGTTTTCATTTTTACACGGAATTCCGAGAAAATGGAAAGTTTATACTCTAATGAGCATAATGCAGCTACTGATTTGATTGAAAAAGTTATATCTTTGTTGTAAATCTATGATTTGGTTGGAGTTCAACTTAAATTACTTCTCTTGTGGATGTTGCTAATCCTTTTTTATTTTTGGTTCACAAAATTTGTTTATGTTTGCATTGTCAAGTCAATGCTAGCTTCATTCGCTTGTCAAGTCAATGCTGTTCAAGTTACCGTCATGATTTTCTGATTCCACTGTAATAATTATTTCTCAAACTTTTTGTGAAGGTTTTAAATCATTGTTCCTTTCTGTTACCGAATGGAGTACTACATATTTTTTTTGATAAGTAAATGGAGTACTACATATTGTGGCCAAACTCTTACTCGATTTGTATTTACAGAAGGGAAAAGGAAATTGCTGTAATTTGATTGGTTTTCAACCTTGTGTAGTTTCTTTTATCCCTTGATTAGAGTGAGTGTTTGTTTACGTTGTGTGCTCTAAGTATCAGTCTCTTAAGTATCAGTCAATTGCTCATAGTCGTGGCTCAAATCCCATCGATTGAAGATGTCATTATTGGATATGCTCACGCATTAAAGGTATATAGAGTTTTGTAACCAACTATATCCTTTGTATCAATCTTGCATTATACATCAAATTTTTATCATATGAGACCATAATGACAAAAGAGATATTGTGAGGTTAGTAACAAGGGAGATAAGTTCTGGTTTCTGAAGAAGTTGGGTTTCTTCATGCTATAGAACATAGAAATAGATGAATCCTTTCTCACAAGGGAGTTTGTTACATGTAGGATACTGGCGAATCGGCAGTCTGCTGCTCGTTCAAAAGAGAGGAAGGCCCGGTATATACTAGAACTTGAGCGCAAAGTTCAGACCCTTCAAACAGAAGCCACCACTCTTTCTGCCCAGCTCACACTATTTCAGGTTTGTGTTCATAGATATCAAATTTCGTATGCATTTAGCAATCTTGGTTCTAGCCTTCTAGGTATAGAACCTATATCCTCCTCACCTGTGCGAGTTCACATCCTTACTAGTTGCTACCTTTATTGTTCTTTGGATTCAATGCAGGGTGAGTACCAATAAACACAAAAAGGTGCAGGATCATACAAGAGAAACTGCTATCCATGGCTAATTATAATTTTTTAGTTAAATTAGTTTATTTTGTTATGCATAACGATTTTTTAATTCATTCTTTGCCTCTGATTGCGGTCTGCATAAAGTTCTTCAGTTGAAACATGTAGTGAGTTAAGATATGTGCACATGCTTTGTTCTTCTATTGTTTTGCTGTCCTCTTTTATGAAGGCTGTTTGACTAGGAAAGCGATACTAATTTAGCAAATTATAGATTTAGCGATCAATCATTTATTTCATTATCTCCATGTTAAACCCCTGTTGCTTTTACAATATATAGCGAGTGCACAAATACGCAAGTGATGATAAGATCTCATCTCTTCTTGTTGCTCATACAGAGGGACACGACGGGTTTAACTACTGAAAATACAGAGCTCAAGCTTCGGTTACAAGCTATGGAGCAACAAGCTCAGCTGTGTGATGGTAAGCATCATCACTATCACCCTATGTTATTTATATTGTTGTGATAATGATAATGCTAGGGGCAGGGATTTTGTTTGGATGATTAGAGAAACTAATTTTGTTGATGACATCACGACAGCTCTGAATGAAGCGCTGAAGAAGGAAGTTGAGAGGCTTAAGATTGCTACTGGGGAAGTAATTAGTCCTTCTGAGTCATTTTATTTGGAAATGCACCACATACCATACACCCCCTCAACCTTTTTACCTTTTCCGCAACAACCAGGCCCATCTAGTCACCAGAACATGCAGTTTCCATCATTTAGTCATTCTCAATCTGGCATGCCAACTCACCATCCACATCAAACAAATTCTCATCATATCTCAAAAATTCTGCAGAACGACCCCCTTGGCCGATTAGAGGGGCTTGACATAAGTGGTAAAGGATCAAGTCTTGTGAAATCAGAAGGCCCCTCTCTTTCTGCCAGTGAAAGTAGTTCCACATATTGACACAAACTGGCTGCTGACTCATCCATGGTATGCTTGTGTTGTAGTTTGTTAATAGATTGACATCCAGTCATTTTGAGAGAGTACTCTACATTTATTCTATTATTTATTCCATTCATGTTTGGGAATCAGTTCTTGATTGTTTATTCTTAGGGTTGTCTCAGAATCAGGGAAGCACCGTAGTTTTTTTTTATGCATTACTCATGGGTCCTTTGTTCATTATTTAAATTTGTTTTTTGGGGTGATGAGACATGGGAATTAAAGGTCAATTCCATTAGACGTTGAGATGTTTATCAGATGCCATCCTATTTCTTTGTATCTCATTTAAGATGATACTGTGTAGACTTTTGTGTTTAGTTTTCTCCTTACATTCTTTGGATTGTAAAATGAGGCTCTCTCTCTCTGTGGGTGTTTAATTTTCTTGATATGTTCCGAGGATAACGCAGCTTGGTTAACGGACATGGATAAGTCAAAGCCTTGTCTCCTTAGTCATATGGGCACAACACAACAAAGTAAACTAAAATCTAAGAAAGAATCAAAAGATTATCCATTAATAACGCCCCTAATCATGTGATATGGCTTTGAACATTGACCCATTAAGTCCGTTTAGGCCTCTCTACATTTCTCTAGAGGTAAGTGTCAATTAAGGGGGGCTGCTATTGTTTTATGCCAAATTGTCAATTACCTCAGTCCTTTAGATAATTAGGTCCATAACTATCCTTTTCAAGAGATGATGGCTGTTTTAGTCTACTAAAGAGATGATTGAAAGATGATGAAGAAGAGAGGAATGAAAAAAATGAGAAAAAAACTAGCTTAATTAAGTTTTTGTCATTTAATAATCCCGATTTGAAAGCAGCATTTAGTGCTCTAATGCCTGAACAACAAGACTGAGGCACAATACCTCCAAGGAGCCCGTAGCCTATGCAAGGAGTCAGCCAGATGGTGACTTGTTCACAGGTTATATTGGTTGCCGCATTAACCCTTACATGAGGAGGCTCAGTGACCAACATGGTCACAACAAGCACCACCATCAATGCCACTCTACCCATAATAATGGTTAATTAGAGTGCAAAAAGGGTATCCTTAATTTTTGTTGTTGATTTGTGTGGGTTTGGTATTTTTATGCATTATCTTTCACTTGGGCAGAGGCCTTTATATAGAGTTTTTAGTGTTAACTGTTGAGCAAGCTATATATATGGGGTTGGTCCATGGGGTTTTTGGTTGTGTTTTAACTTTGTGAAAATTGGGAGGTTTCTGTTTGAGTTAGTATGATTTTTCTGCATGAGATGATTGATTTTGGAGAAAAGTGTTTGAACTTTCTCTGTGGGGAAGGGGGTTTCGTGGGCTGATTGATTTTGGAGTTTGACTGCTGCAAAATGAAAAAAGAGTGTCCAAGATGAGAAGAGTGTTTGAACTTTCTCTGTGAAAAAGGGGGTTTCGTGGGTTGATTGATTTTGGAGTTTGATTGCTGCAAAATGAAAAAATACAAAAGGGAGCTCAGATGCTTTCGATTTCGTCGGATGAATCGGACGGTTGTGATAGACCCTACCATCACCAAGAGCACAAGTATCTTCACAGCTCTGAGTGCACCAGCCGGGAATCGAACCCGGGTCTGTACCGTGGCAGGGTACTATTCTACCACTAGACCACTGGTGCTTGGTTTGTTAGTGATTTCGCATTCAAAATATTGAAAACTATTTAGCCACGTTTTCCTAGTTTTTAACTAAGCATAATCCAATTGGCAATTGAGTCTTATTTGTCTCACTGCTAAAGATAATTTAACAATTTATCATGCTTTATTGGTCACTAAAATTCCATGGATTTGTGCGAAATTTGGTTTTTAATCTTCGACGAGAAGATCAATGATTTTATTAATTGATACTCTCACATTTATAAGATAATAAAACATATTATTACTTAACAATATAGATGCCAAAGACGATACGTGCTTCTTGATAATATTGAGATCTCGTAACACATAAATTGAATGTAACAAATAACTTTTTTTACTTGGAAGTTAGTTAATGAAAATAAAACAATACACAAATTTGGAGAGAGAAAATAAAATAATATTTTTATTGCCTCATTCTTTCTCTTTTTTTCTTCTACATCCAAAATTGTTTTTCTCTTATTTTACTCTATTCTCCCTCTAAAACTTCAAAATAAGAAAAATAAGATATTTGTTTGGTACACTTAATTATGAGCGGGATAAAATGAGATTTCATTCTACTTTACATTTATAAAAAAAACATAAAAACGATATTATCTCATTAATTTATAAAAATCATTTTTGTATTATCTTTCTCTTAATTAGATATATCAACGTATACAATTTTTTTAAAACTTTTTTTTTAAGAATTTAGAATTTACAATGATAAAAACGATATTATCTCATTAATTTATAAAAATCAATTTCATTAAAAAAAACTCCAAAGCAAAAAATTACATGTACCCTTCGTTACCTCCCATTGCTCTCCATCCGAGTGATTATAGTTGATATGTGTGCATGTGTAATGCAAAAGAAACTCTCGGTCAAATTTTCTACAATTCTCCACTATTACCAACACTTCAATATTTGAGAACTTCATTACACAATACAGCAGAATTTGTATGCTACACAAAAAGGCATCTCCGCAAACTTTTTTCTGTTCTACTATCTGAAAGTTCCTATGCTTGAAAGTGAAAAAAAGAACCCAGATGAACATCATCTGGTAGAATACACCCCCTTGTTAAAGCCAACAGAGGCTGACGCACGCAAGAATATACAAATTGCAATTGTTACACGTATACCACAAACACAATAACCTCACAGATACAAAGAACACAGAAGTAAATTAAGAAAAATCTTCCCTAAAGCTCACGCTACTTGCTAGCTTCTATTGTTACATTTACTGTCATATGTTACTCTATGTTTCGGCCATCCTTCAGACGGCTAGAGGAGGAAAATCAACTTCATTCATCAGATGGTATGACTCTTCTGCAACACTGGAAACAGACCGCAAAGATTTAGATTTGGACCTAGACAACCTTCAACACAGATAAAAAGTATTTTTTTTCCTTTCTTTTTTTTTTTTTTGGGAGGTGGGGAGGGGGGAGACTGTAATGTGTGCACTGAAAAGTTTATATTAGCTATCTTGATTATTTTCAGGAACTGCTTTGGGACTCTCTTCTCTGCTGCTGGCACCACTTACTTGGTACAGAGACCAAAGAGTGCGATGTGCCCGAATCTGGCTGTGTGCTCCCTTCGGGAAATCGTGCTTCCCTTAGCTGAAGACCACAAGACCCAGATTCACGTCTCTGTGATGTGTGGGACAAACTATTGGCATTGGGAGACCCCCAAACTGATGAGTGAGGTCGGTAAGGATCTGATGACCCAGACTTCCCCAGACCTAGAGCAGGGTACTCTTCCTTTGAGAGCTCATGGCTGCTTTCTCCAAATGAATGCCTCTCCTGTGGATCCGTAGAAGAGCCATTAGTTCTAGAGTATCTCTGACACTGGGCCCTTGGCGCCAGAAACCTTCCTCTCCCTGATGACGGCCTATCCCTATTTGAACGACGATCCTGCAAAATTTTAATAATGACTAATAGAACTGTGGATAGCAGGTCATGCAAAAATTTAAAGAGAAAGCACAATCCCAAGCAAATAAATATACCTCGTTGGGAATATATGTGCCCGTCCCTCGCAGCTTTTTTTTTTCTTATAAATTAAAAGCATAACCAGATGGTGTGGAAGGACTCACAGGATAATATTCTGGTCCTGATACACCATCTACATTCATCAGAGAAGAAAAATTCTGCTTCAATGGTAGGGATTGCTAAACAGTTTCCCAAGGATTTTTAATCTGTAATTGAGGTGAAATGGTAGGATGGGGCAGTACATGTGCAGATACAGCAAACAAATGGCAATACTGACCATATAACACGCTCCACAAAGTGGCTTTCATAATTTCCACTAAGATCTAGCTAAGATTTTGAAGATTCCAAGCTTCCAGGAATGCCAGCTAACTCTCTTTCTCTAGAACCAGGGGATAAATTCTCCGAGAAAGTATCAGGAGTGGAAAATGCCATACCAATAGGCGTAACACACTCATGATTACTACCGGAATAGATAATATCATCCGCAATAGATTTTGTTGGTATTTTCTTACAGGAGTTCACATTTTGGGTCTTTTCATTTTTTCTGCTCAACAGAACATGGCTACCCTTGGGGATGAAGTAATTTCCCACTGTTGTATCTGATTGGGAGACATGAGGGGTATTGAATGGTGCAATTGGGTGGAGCCAGAAGGCTTCTCTCGCGCATGCCTTCACATAATTGAGTTGAGGGAAGTCTGATTCTTGGACTAGTCTCTCCTTTCCAACGACGTAGTCAAGTTCTTCTACGGCTTTTTGAAGTATCTTCAGTTGGTTTATCATCGCTGCGATTGCCCATTCTACTGCATTTGATGGATTATTCACTGTCGCTATCATTATTTCCTGCATATTAACATTTATATGAGATCATTAATATATTCTTTGACTATAGTACATAAGGGCACAAAATGATGAATCCAATAAATATAATGTTGCATTATGATATAATTCCTTTATTCCATTTCCCTTATCTTCATTTTTTCTAAGATATTGAGCTTGCTATATGAACCACACAATTAAATCTCTTATAGATTTAGATTACATGTAATTACAAAATTCAGATTAATATCTAACAGAGATTAGGTTAATCATTTTTTCATATTTTATTGATTTTACCCTTAATGAATCACTGAAGCGAGTGGGATGTGATAAGTGGTTCAATTTGATTGTCCTAATCGGTGATTTGCTTATCTTTAACATATATAGACATACATAAAATCATGCATTCAATCAAATGGATCAAACTTTGGAACTTGACCCTCAAGATTTAAGGTTCCATTTGCGAGGATTAATGAATTAGTTTTTGTTTACTATAAACAAAGATTAGACCGAATACATCTAAAAAACGGTTTTTAAGAGAAAAAAAATCAAAAGTTGAAAAGGAGTTTCTAATTAACTAAAATTTGTCTAAGAAAAAATGTTTCACCAAATAAAACAGTTTTTTGTTTCATAGTTATTTTATCAAAAACTGTTTCAAAATCCATTTTGACAATCATAAACTGAAACTATTGTTAAGTCAAATGGTACTTTATATAGAGGATCAAGATCCTCTCGAATAATTGAGCGGAATTTTTTAATCAACACATTATTGAAAAATTATTAGGTAGGGACATTCGTACCATATTATCTGTATGACCACCCAATAATAATTGTTCACGTAGAATTATTAAGTCACGTAATCTATCTCTTGTGACGAGTCCACCTGTCCAATTTATGGGGTAATAATAAATTATTTGATGATGTAGATTAGTAATCTTACTCGAACATTATTATTTGATGGTTGTACTGATAATATGCATGAGATTCATATTTAATAATTTTTTATATTATTAAATGGGTGTCACGTCAAAAATATATAATTAAGGAGAGAGAGACTTACAGTGATTTGAGCTTTGATCTCATTAGTAGACAGTAAAGGGTTACCACTGTCATCTTTCAGTGTAATCAAAATATCAAGCAAGTCTTCATGTTCCATCTTCTTACCATCCATCCATTGTTGAATCCTCTCCTCGATTATGGGATCATGATATTTTCCTACAATCCTATTAACCTCCTTGATAACCGTCTCATGACCATCTAAATCAAGCCCTCTCAAGAATGGCAAATAATCAGAAACACAAAACGAATAAAGGTACGCAAGGATAGTGAAAAGGGCATAAACATGTTCTTCCTCCTCAAATCCAGGCCCTCCATCTTTCTTAACAGCTCCCCCAAAATACCTCTTGTTGAAAACCATCTTTCCTTATCACGTTCCCACAATACTGCTGTGCGGCGACCCTCACGTTCACTAGTCCTCCTCCTTGATCGGATTTCTTGCACAGATTGTACACGTAACGCACAAGGTTATCGGCTTCTTCAACTCTCTTGCCATGAAGCCACTTGAGTTTAGCAGGGGAAAGCAAATCCAGGGCAACTACTCTCCTCATTATCTTTATCTTTTCCATTGTTCAACGAAGGGAACAAGAGCTGTAGTTAAGTACCCTTTTGCTGTGAGATCAGTGGACATGCTTATTGGCCTTGACGCAAAATGAAAAAGAGCTCAGATGCGCTCGATCTCGTCGGATGAATCGGACGGTTGTGATAGACCCTACCATCACTATGAACGCATGTATCTTCACAGCTCGGAGTGCGCCAGCCGGTAATCGAACCCGGGTCTGTACCGTGGCAGGGTACTATTCTACCACTAGACCACTGGTGCTTGGCATATAAAATATTTAAAGGTATATAGACACGTTTTCCTAGCCCAGTTGGCAATTTAGTCTTCGTTGTCTCCGCTAAAGATAATTTAACAATTTATTATGCCTTACTGGTAACTAAAATTACATAGATTTGACATACTGAAACAAGTTTATCCATTTAAGAACAGTAGAAAACAGTGTTATAAGAGGCGAGTGCTTTGGGCGAAACATTTTACTTCAATGAAGTGAGGCGTAAGTCTTTTGAAATATTTAGGTGTTTTGAATAAAATAAAATTAATAAAATTATAAAAATATTTAGAAATTGAAATAATATAAATTAATTAATTATCAATAAATTTTACTAACTTAAAACCTATTAATTAATATTTATTAAAATATTTCATAAATACACGTTCACATCACAAACACAATGTTAAGTGGTTGTTTACACACTTACAATAATATAACAAATTCATATACATCTCATCATTCATCAATAAATCATAAATCACACTCCAAAAATCAAATTCTAATTTTCAAATTGACCAATCTATTCATCACAAGACACAAACACGTTCCAAATTCCAACAAATATAAAAATAACACAATGTTAATTGTCAAATGTTTACTGATTAGTGTTTACACACTTACATTGGTATAACAAATTCACATATATAAATCTATTAAAAGCAACAAATTAGATAGCATAGATAATGCAATCTTAATGATGTTATAAAATGATATTAATAAAATGCAGAGTATATAATATGAAGTCTATTAATGAATTTGTTAATCAATGGAAACAACGAGAAAAAAGAAGAAGAAAACAGTGGAAACAAAGGGGAAAAGAAGAAAAAAAAAAACAGAGGAGGAAGAAAAAAATAAAAAAAGAAACAGAGGAGGGATAAAAAAAAAAAAGCAGGTGACAAACGCACCTGCCAGGCATCAAACAAGGCTGTAAGGCGGGGAAAACAGTAACCTACCACTAGAGCACTGGTGTCTGACTGCGGAAATGTTACTAACAAACATATATATAAAATATACGCCCCAACAATCACGCCCCTGGACTTTTTTGCCGGATTTCGCCCTCGCGCCCCAAACCCGTTTTTTAAATCACTGGTTGAAAATAATCATTTTTTATTTCTCATTTTTTTTATTATTGATTTGAGTGAAATTTGATTTCTCATCTTTGATGAGAAAATTAAAAATTTTATTAACTGATATCCTTACATTCATAAGATGATAAAAAAGATTATTACATAGGAATATGGATGCCAAAAAGACCATATGTGCTTCTTGATAATATTGATGTCAATGTCAACCTTTAGATTAAGACCTCTTAACACATAAATTGAATGTAACAATTAACTCTTTTTGCTTTGAAGTTAGTTAATGAAAATAAAAACATTATAGCGTCCGTGTTATCTTTTATACTTTTGAATCCTCGCAAATTTGGAGAGCAGACGAGAGAAAATAAAATAATACTTTTATTGTCTCATTCTTTCTCTTTTTTTCTTCTACATCCAAATTTGTTTTTATCTTATTTTACTCTATTCTCCCTCTAAAACTTCAAAAAAAGATGAATAAAGTATTTGTTTGATACACCTAATTATGAGCGGGATAAAATGAGATGATTATTCCATCTTACATTTATAAAAAAAAATGATATTATCTCATTAATTTATAAAAATCATTTTTATCTTATCTTTCACTTAATTCGGTATATCAATGGACACAATTTTTTAAAAGATTTTTTAGGAATTTAGAATGATAAAGTACCTTCCATGTCCTGTCAAATTCATTTAAAAAAAATCCAAAACAAAAAATTACATGTACCCTTCGATTTCCTCTCATTGCCCTCCATCCAAATTATTATGGTTGATATGTATGCATATGCAATGCAAAAGAAACTCGCTCGGTCAAAATTTTTACAATTCTCCACAGTAATGCTCAAAACTTCTATTACCAACACTTCAATGTTTGAGAACTTCATTACACAATGCTAATGTATATATATACAGTGTATATGTTAGTCCCACATCGGTTAGAATGAGAAACATTCCTCTTAGGTTAGGCTATAAATAGGATACCTCCCTTGTAAGCAAATCACACCATTCAATACAATTCTCTTCTCTTTGTATTGTCTCACTTTCTCTCTTAAATTCAACTTGGTATCAGAGCCAAGTTCTTAGTGGTTCTCGATATATCAAAAGTTGAGTATGCTTTGTGATTGCCACTATTAGTGGATCCTTCACATCAGAAAGACTTCTTTTATATCGTCTTCATACCTGTCGGGTCATCACCATAGTCGGAGTCTTATTCTCCATTGACGTCATCTCAACCATCGCTCCATCGACGTCATTATAATCGGAGTCTTATTCTCCATCGACGTCACCTCAGTCGCCACTCCTAGGGGACCTCAACTCAACAACAAAGAGCATCCATCTAGATCTTTTCAACCCAACAACAAAAGGGTATCAATCTGGATCCTTAAAATTCTACAATTACTGTAAGAAACCAGGACACATTCTCTTGGAATGCCCGGTTAGAGTTTGTCAATTCTGTAAGAAACAAGCCCCTGGTTATCTTCAGTGTGATTGTTTCCAAAACCCCAACAGACATTCCCAGCAATACATGTCTCGCAGTACTCCTTCTAGATCTGCTGCCATTACTGCTGAAAGTTCATCATCCATTGCTTCCATTGAAACGTTTTCTGCCTCTGACATAGAGGAAATTGTCAAACAAGTTCTTGCTCATTCTGGTAATCTACCTTCTACTGCTATGTCAGTCACTTCAGGTAATTCATCTTGGTTCTTTGATTCTGCATGTTGTAATCACATGACTTCTAATTCCACTATCTTTTCCATCAAACGTCTTACTAATCATACTCTGACTATTTAAACTGCTGATGGTTCTCCCATGACCGTGAGTCATATTGAAAAAATCGTAACACTAAACACTTCTCTTCTTGATACTTATTATATTCCCCAACTCACTCTCAGTCTCACATATGTTGGTCAATTATGTGACTTCAGTATAACTGTCTTTTTTTTTTGCTTCTAGTTGTTGTGTGTAGGATTCAAAGACAGGACAAACTCTTGGGATAGGCCGTAAGGTTGGATGACTCTTTGAGCTCATTAATCTTCACATTCCATCCCGTTTCTCCTCATCAGTTTAGACAATAGCCCCAGTCTCATCTACCCCATCCATTAGTCTCTGGCATTCTCGTCTGGGTCATACTTCTGTCGGTCGTCTTCAATCTTTAGTTTCTAGTGGTCATTTAGGGCTTGTTAATAAAGAACAATTTGATTGTCTTCCTTGTCAACTTGTCAAACAATCGACATCGCCATTTCACAAAAATGGTTCTTTTTCTTCTGCACCATTTGACTTGATTCACTATGATGTTTGGGGCCCGTCTCCCACTGTTACTATGGGAGGCTCTAGATATTTTGTCATTTTTGTTGACGATTATTCCCATTACACCTAGCTATTTCTTATGCGTAATCGATCTGAATTACCTCAATTGTACTTTGATTTTGCTACCATGGTCAAAAGTCAATTTTCTTGCAATATCAAAGTGTTTCGTGCTGACAATGCTACTGAATACACAGACTCTAGTGTCCTTAACTTTCTTCACCAACATGATATTATTCTTCATCGTTCATGTCCAGACACCTCTCTACAAAATGAGCGTGCTGAGCGCAAACACTGAGACATTCTCAATACCGCCCGTGCTTTTCTCATATCCGCTTTATGTCATGAACATTTTTAGGGTGAAGCTGCTCTTACAACTGTTTTCACCAAGAACCATATACCTTAGAAATCAATCACCCTTTGAGCGTTTTTATAGTCACCCTCCTGACTATAGCACTCTTAAGGTATTTGGTTGTGCATGTTTTGTTCTTCTTCAGCCTCATGAGCACACCAAATTGGAACCTAGATCTTGCTTATGTTGTTTCTTGGGATACGGTGTTGAACACAAAGGCTACAAATGTTGGGATCCTTCCTCCAAACGTCTTCGAGTGTTTTGTCATGTTATTTTCTGGGAACACAAGATGTTCGCCTCCATGTCCAAGTTTTACCTGTCACACGACAACACCTCTCTCCTATTCACACCTCTCCAAGGATCTTTTTCCCGACACTCTTGAGACAAACTCTTCTTATGAGTCAACATCTTTACCAACACATCATATCTCTTTATCAGATATATCATAACCACTTAACATGTCTACAGACACCTCCATTGAGTTATCCACCTTACCCTATTATGAGAAACTTGTCTTTTCTGATGGATCTACTCCAACATATCATATCGCTTTATCAGATATCTCATTACCACCTAACATGTCTATAGACACCTCAATTGAGTTATCCACCTTACTCTCTTCTGAGCAACTTGTCTCTTCCGATGGATCCGCTCCAACAACTTCTGATCTCCCTCCTCGACAAAGTAACCAGGTAAAAACTCCTTCTGTTAAGCTTCGTGACTTTGTAGTATTTTCTACTATTCTTTCTCACCATGAACCACAACCTTATCGTGAAGCTACCCTCTTTGGCAAAAAGCAATGAATGATGAACTACAGGCACTCGAAAACACTCACACATAGGATCTAGTGGACCTACCAAAAGGCAAACATGTTCTGGGATACAAGTGGGTTTACAAGATCAAAACTCACTCTGATGGATCCGTTGAACGATACAAGGCTTGTTTGGCAGCTAAATGGTTTACCCAGGAGTATAGGATCGACTATGAGGAGACCTTTGCCCCGGTTGCCCTCCTCACTTCAGTTCACAGCTTAATTGCAGTTGTTGCCGTTCATCATTAGAGATTATTTCAAATGGATGTGAAAAATGTTTTTCATAATGGTGAACTCACCGAAGAAGTTTATATGTGCCCTCCTCCTGGTTCTCATCATCTTTCGCATCAAGTCTGCAAACTTCGTCGGGCTCTCTATGGTCTCAAGCAAGCTCCTCGGGCTTGGTTTGCCAAGTTCAACACCATTGTTAGAGATTTTGGATTCACTCTCAGCTCACATGATTCTACTCTTTTATTCAAAAACAGACCATGATACTATCCTTCTTCTCCTCTATGTTGATGACACATCTAGAATTTTGGATCTCAAGACTTATCTCATCCAACATGTCAAGATGAACTATCTTGGGAAGCTCAGTTACCTTTTAGGACTTGAGATCACTTCTAACTCTTAGGGATATTATCTTTCTCAAGCAAAGTATGCTTCTAACCTTCTTACTTGAGCGGGACTCAAAGATTGTAAGACATGTACCACGCCTCTTGAGCTCAACTCTAAACTCACTTCTCTAGATGGTACACCTTTAGAAGATCCCACCTTGTTTAACCAGTTGGTTGGTAGTCTTGTTTATCTTACAGTTACTCGCCCTGACATCTTTTATGCTATCCATATTGTTAGTCAATTTCTATCTGCTCCTCGCACACCCTATTATGCCGCAGTTCTTCGCATTCTCAGGTACATCAAGGGGACCCTATTTAATGGTCTATTTCTTAGCTCACTCTTCACTTGAGCTTCGTGCTTACTCATATACAGATTGGGCAGGTGATCCCACTGATCGTAGATCCACCACTGGTTATTGCTTCTTTCTTGGTGATTCTATTATTTCTGGGCGAAGCAAGAAGCAAACAGTGGTCACTCGATCCAGCACAGAAGCTGAGTATCGAGCCCTTGCTGCTACAACTCAGGAACTTCTTAGGCTTCGCTGGTTACTTGAAGACATGGGCGTCACTCATTCTACTGCCACTATCATTAGCTGCGATAATCAAAGTGCTATCCAGATTGCTCACAATGATGTATTCCATGAACGTACAAAATACATTGAGATTGATTGTCACTTTGTGTGTCATCATCTCACCTGTGGGACTATTGGACTATTCTCAGTTTCTTCCGCCGATCAAACTGCTGATATCTTCACTAAAACACATCCTCCTGGAAGCCTTCGGGATTTAGTTTCCAAACTCAAGTTGGTCTCTATTTTACCATTTTGAGTTTGTGGGGGGCTGTTAATGTGTGTGTATATATATATATATATGTTAGTCCGACATCGGTTAGAATGAAAAACATTCCCTTTAGGTTAGGCTATAAATAGGATACCTTCCTTGTAAGTAAATCATATCATTCAATACAATTCTCTTCTCTTTGTATTGTCTCACTTTCTCTCTAAAATTCAACTCACAATACTGCAGAATTTGTATGCTACACAAAAAGGTATCTACACAAACTTTTTTCTGTTCTACTATCTGAAACTTCCTATGCTTGAAAGTGAAAAAAAAATTCCAGATGAACATCATCTAGTAATATACAACCCCTTGTTAAAGCCAACAGAGGCTGATGTATGCAAGAATATACAAATTGCAATTGTTACACCACAACCACAATAACCTCACAGATACAAAGAACACAAGTAAATTAAGTATCACGCTAAGACGGCTACTTGCTAGCTTCCATTGTTACATTTACTATCATATGTTACTCTATGTTTCGGCCATCCTTCAGACGGCTAGAGGAGGAAAATCAGCTTCATTCATCAGATGGTATGACTCCTCTGCAACACTGGAAACAGACCACAAAGATTTAGATTTGGACCTAGACAACCTTCAACACACTGAAAAGTTTATATTACCTAACATTTTCAGAAACTGCTTTGGGACTCTCTGCTGCTGGCACCACATGACTTGGTACAGAGACCAAAGAGTGTGGTGTGCCCAAATCTGGCTGTGTACTCCCTTCTGGAAATCGTACTTCCCTTAGCTGAAGACCACAAGACCCATATTCACGTCTCTGTGATGTGCGGGACAAACTATTGGCATTGGGAGACCCCCAAACTGATGAGTGAGGTCGGTAAAGATCTGATGACCCAGACTTCCCCAGACCTAGAGCAGGGTACTCTTCCTTTGAGAGCTCATGGCTGCTTTCTCCAAATGAATGCCTCTCCTATGGATCCGTAGAAGAGCCATCACATTCTAGAGTATCTCTGACACTGGGCCCTTGGCGCCAGAAACCTTCCTCTCCCTGATGACGGCCTATCCCTATTTGAACGAAGATCCTGAAAAATTTTAATAATGACTAATAGAACTGTGGATAGCAAGTCATGCAAAAATTTAAAGAGAAAGCACAATCCCAAGTAAATAAATATACCTAGTTGGGAATATATGTGCCCGTCCCTCGCAGCTTTTTCTTTTCTTCTAAATTAAAAGCATAACCAGATGGCTGTTTTATGCCAAATTGTCAATTACCTCAGTCCTTTAGATAATTAGGTCCATAACTATCTTCTTCAAGAGATGATGGCTGTTTTGTTCTGCTAAAGCCCGTGAGGTAAAGAAGAAAAGTAGGAGGATAAAAAAGAGATGATTGAAAGATGATGAACTGATTAATGAAAAAAATAAGAAAAAAAATAGCTTAATTTAGTTTTCGTTATTTAATAATCCCGATTTGAAAAGATTGCGATTTGTGAGAAGAAAATATTAGTAATTTTATTTTTCTTTCTTTTTTATTTTTTTTTCTATTTTCTTGTTCTGATTTTTTCTTTTTATTAATCATAACCCAAATGTTTTAGAGAAAAATACTTTTAATCACACTGAGATTTGAGGTAATCTTCACTTACCCAACTATAGTTGGAAAAGTTATAAAAACCTCATTTGACCAAGATTGACTAAACAAATTCTATTTACTCTAACTAAAAGTATTAAAACACTAAAATGCCATGTATGGAAATTGGAAAGTCCTTTCTCTCTCCTTTTGCTGTGATTGATGGTAAGCATCATCACTATCACCCTATGTTATTTATGTTATTGTGATAATGATAATGCTAGGGGCAGGGATTTTGTTTGAATGATTAGAGAAACTAATTTTGTTGATGATATCACGACAGCTCTGAATGAAGCGCTGAAGAAGGAAGTTGAGAGGCTTAAGATTGCTACTGGGGAAGTAATGAGTCCTTCTGAGTCATTTTATTTGGAAATGCACCACATACCATACACCCCCTCAACCTTTTTACCATTTCCGCAACAACCAGGCCCATCTAGCCACCAGAACATGCAGTTTCTATCATTTAGTCATTCTCAATCTGGCATGCCAAGTCACCATCCACATCAAAAAAATTCTCATCATATCTCAAAAATTCTGCAGAACGACCCCCTTGGCCGATTAGAGGGGCTTGACATAAGTGGTAAAGGATCAAGTCTTCTGAAATCAGAAGGCCCCTCTCTTTCTGCCAGTGAAAGTAGTTCCACATATTGACACAAACTGGCTTCTGACTCGCTGACTCATCCATGGTATGCTTGTGTTGTAGTTTGTTAATAGACTGACATCCAGTCATTTTGAGAAAGTACTCTACATTTATTCCATTCATGTTTGGGAATCAAGTCTTGATTGTTTATTCTTAGGGTTGTCTCAGAATCAAGGAAGCACCCTAGTTTTTTTATGCGTTACTCATGAGTCTTTGTTCATTATTTAAATTTGTTCTTTGGGGGTGCTGAGACAAGGGTATTAAAGGTCAATTCCATTAGACGTTGAGATGTTTATCAGATGCCATCCTGCATCTTTGTATCTCATTTAAGACGATACTGTGTAGACGTTTGTGTTTAGTTTTCTCATTACATTCATTGGATTGTAAAATGAGGCTCTCTCTCTCTCTCTCTCTCTCTCTGGGTGTTTAATTTTCTTGATATGTTGCGAGGATAACGCGGCATTGGTTAACGGACATGGGTAAGTCAAAGCCTTGTCTCCTTAGTCATATGAGCACAACACAACGAAGTAAACTAAAATCTAAGAAAGAATCAAAAGATTATCCATTAATAACGCCCCTAATCATGTGATATGGCTTTGAACATTGACCCATTAAGTCCGTTTAGGCCTCTCTACATTTCTCTAGAGGTAATTGTCAATTAAGGGGGCTGCTATTGTTTTATGCCAAATTGTCAGTTACCTCAGTCCTTTAGATAATTAGGTCCATAACTATCTTTTTCAAGAGATGATGGCTGTTTTGTTCTACTAAAGCCGATGAGGTAAAGAGGAAAAGTAGGAGGATAAAAAAGAGATGATTGAAAGATGATGAAGAAGAGAGGAATGAAACAAATGAGAAAAAAATTAGCTTAATTTGGTTTTCATTATTTAATAATCCTGATTTGGAAAGATTGCGATTTATGAGAAAAAAATATTAGTAATTTAATTTTTTTTTATTTTAATTTTTTCTCTTTATCAATCATAACCCAAATATTTTAGAGAAAAATAATTTTTATAGCACCGAGGTTTGAAGAAATCTTCGCTTACCCCACGAAAACTTACAAAAACCTCATTTGACCAAAATTGACTAAACTTGCGCTAACTAAAAGTAATAAAACACTAAAATGCCCATGTATGGAAAGTCTTTTCTCTCTCCTTTTGCTGTGATTCAATCAATTGCAATTCTTTTTCTCTCTTCCCCATTAATCCCAAGTATATGTGCTTTGTGAACTCAAATTAAGTACTGAAGCACAAGAAGAAACTTTCGCATACACAATGCGACTAGGGATGGACTTGGTTCTACCTATGGCCATGGAATACTACTGAGCTTTGTTATCAACTCCTCTCTCACACGGATGCATCGATCGATCCATTCACGCATTTCATTGACAAAACATCTAATTAAGCAAGAGATATGCAAGAAATAAGATATAAGATATATAGTTCAAATTAATATATTGAACTGTTTCATGCAACATAACAACGGCATCATTTCATTATTGGATACAATAACATCTGCTTTTATTAAAATCACAATATTGCAATCTGGAAAGATGACTCCATTCTTGAAGAAGCTTTATTAATTCTCCTACTCAATTGAAACTATTTGAAGCAACTTTTTCCTCATACTCCGTTCACCCTGCACCATCAATCACAAACATTCACATCTTTTTAATCACTAGATTCTCCATATTAGATAGCAAATCATGTTTTATCATGTAAATTTGCATAACATATAGTATTTAATCTGAAAATGAACTTACATGGAGCAATCAAGATCAGGGGTAAGTTTGTAAGGACAATTAGAGCCACAGATTCCAGGAAGTTCATTAACACGATCATAATTGAGTCCAGGGATCCTTGCAGCACCTTCCTTAACACAATTGCATTGAGTCCTAATATCTTCAGCGGTTTTTGAAGCAGCATTTAGTGCTCTAATGCCTGAACAACAAGACTGAGGCACAATACCTCCAAGGAGCCCGTAGCCTATGCAGGGAGTCAGCCAGATGGTGACTTGTTCACAGGTTATATTGGTTGCCGCATTAACCCTTACATGAGGAGGCTCAGTGACCAACATGGTGACAACAAGCACCACCATCAATGCCACTCTACCCATAATAATGGTTAATTAGAGTGCAAAAATGGTATCCTTAATTTTTGTTGTTGATTTGTGTGGGTTTGGTATTTTTATGCATTATCTTTCACTTGGGCAGAGGCCTTTATATAGAGTTTTTAGTGTCAACTGTTGAGCAAGCTATATATATGGGGTTGGTCCATGGGGTTTTTGGTTGTGTTTTAACTTTGTGAAAATTGGGAGGTTTCTGTTTGAGTTAGTATGATTTTTCTGCATGAGATGATTGATTTTGGAGAAAAGTGTTTGAACTTTCTCTGTGGGGAAGGGGGTTTCGTGGGCTGATTGATTTTGGAGTTTGACTGCTGCAAAATGAAAAAAGAGTGTCCAAGATGAGAAGAGTGTTTGAACTTTCTCTGTGAAAAAGGGGGTTTCGTGGGTTGATTGATTTTGGAGTTTGGTTGCTGCAAAATTGAAAAAAGAAAAGGGTGCTCAGATGCGCTCGATTTCGTCGGATGAATCGGACGGTTGTGATAGACCCTACCATCACTATGAGCACAAATATCTTCACAGCTCTGAGTGCACCAGCCGGGAATCGAACCCGGGTCTGTACCGTGGCAGGGTACTATTCTACCACTAGACCACTGGTGCTTGGTTTGTTAGTGATTTCGCATTCAAAATATTGAAAACTATTTAGCCACGTTTTCCTAGTTTTTAACTAAGCATAATCCAATTGGCAATTGAGTCTTATTTGTCTCACTGCTAAAGATAATTTAACAATTTATCATGCTTTATTGGTCACTAAAATTCCATGGATTTGTGCGAAATTTGGTTTTTAATCTTCGACGAGAAGATCAATGATTTTATTAATTGATACTCTCACATTTATAAGATAATAAAACATATTATTACTTAACAATATAGATGCCAAAGACGATACGTGCTTCTTGATAATATTGAGATCTCTTAACACATAAATTGAATGTAACAAATAACTTTTTTTACTTGGAAGTTAGTTAATGAAAATAAAACAATACACAAATTTGGAGAGAGAAAATAAAATAATATTTTTATTGCCTCATTCTTTCTCTTTTTTTCTTCTACATCCAAAATTGTTTTTCTCTTATTTTACTCTATTCTCCCTCTAAAACTTCAAAATAAGAGAAATAAGATATTTGTTTGGTACACTTAATTATGAGCGGGATAAAATGAGATTTCATTCTATTTTACATTTATAAAAAAAACATAAAAACGATATTATCTCATTAATTTATAAAAATCATTTTTGTATTATCTTTCTCTTAATTAGATATATCAACGTATACAATTTTTTTAAAACTTTTTTTTAAGAATTTAGAATTTAGAATGATAAAAACGATATTATCTCATTAATTTATAAAAATCAATTTCATTAAAAAAAACTCCAAAGCAAAAAATTACATGTACCCTTCGTTACCTCCCATTGCTCTCCATCCGAGTGATTATAGTTGATATGTGTGCATGTGTAATGCAAAAGAAACTCTCGGTCAAATTTTCTACAATTCTCCACTGCAATGTTCAAAACTTCTATTACCAACACTTCAATATTTGAGAACTTCATTACACAATACAGCAGAATTTGTATGCTACACAAAAAGGCATCTCCGCAAACTTTTTTCTGTTCTACTATCTGAAAGTTCCTATGCTTGAAAGTGAAAAAAATAACCCAGATGAACATCATCTGGTAGAATACACCCCCTTGTTAAAGCCAACAGAGGCTGACGCACGCAAGAATATACAAATTGCAATTGTTACACGTATACCACAAACACAATAACCTCACAGATACAAAGAACACAGAAGTAAATTAAGAAAAATCTTCCCTAAAGCTCACGCTACTTGCTAGCTTCTATTGTTACATTTACTGTCATATGTTACTCTATGTTTCGGCCATCCTTCAGACGGCTAGAGGAGGAAAATCAACTTCATTCATCAGATGGTATGACTCTTCTGCAACACTGGAAACAGACCGCAAAGATTTAGATTTGGACCTAGACAACCTTCAACACAGATAAAAAGTATTTTTTTTCCTTTTTTTTTTTTTTTGGGAGGTGGGGAGGGGGGGGGGGGGGGGGGGAGACTGTAATGTGTGCACTGAAAAGTTTATATTACCTATCTTGATTATTTTCAGGAACTGCTTTGGGACTCTCTTCTCTGCTGCTGGCACCACTTACTTGGTACAGAGACCAAAGAGTGCGATGTGCCCGAATCTGGCTGTGTGCTCCCTTCGGGAAATCGTGCTTCCCTTAGCTGAAGACCACAAGACCCAGATTCACGTCTCTGTGATGTGTGGGACAAACTATTGGCATTGGGAGACCCCCAAACTGATGAGTGAGGTCGGTAAGGATCTGATGACCCAGACTTCCCCAGACCTAGAGCAGGGTACTCTTCCTTTGAGAGCTCATGGCTGCTTTCTCCAAATGAATGCCTCTCCTATGGATCCGTAGAAGAGCCATCAGTTCTAGAGTATCTCTGACACTGGGCCCTTGGCGCCAGAAACCTTCCTCTCCCTGATGACGGCCTATCCCTATTTGAACGACGATCCTGCAAAATTTTAATAATGACTAATAGAACTGTGGATAGCAAGTCATGCAAAAATTTAAAGAGAAAGCACAATCCCAAGTAAATAAATATACCTAGTTGGGAATATATGTGCCCGTCCCTCGCAGCTTTTTCTTTTCTTCTAAATTAAAAGCATAACCAAATGGTGTGGAAGGACTCACAAGATAATATTCTGGTCCTGATACACCATCTACATTCATCAGAGAAGAAAAATTCTGCTTCAATGGTAGGGATTGCTGAACAGTTTCCCAAGGATTTTTAATCTGTAATTGAGGTGAAATGGTAGGATGGGGCAGTACATGTGCAGATACAGCAAACAAATGGCAATACTGACCATATAACACGCTCCACAAGTGGCTTTCATAATTTCCACTAAGATCTAGCTAAGATTTTGAAGATTCCAAGCTTCCAGGAATGCCAGCTAACTCTCTTTCTCTAGAACCAGGGGATAAATTCTCCGAGAAAGTATCAGGAGTGGAAAATGCCATACCAATAGGCGTAACACACTCATGATTACTACCGGAATAGATAATATCATCCGCAATAGATTTTGTTGGTATTTTCTTACAGGAGTTCACATTTTGGGTCTTTTCATTTTTTCTGCTCAACAGAACATGGCTACCCTTGGGGATGAAGTAATTTCCCACTGTTGTATCTGATTGGGAGACATGAGGGGTATTGAATGGTGCAATTGGGTGGAGCCAGAAGGCTTCTCTCGCGCATGCCTTCACATAATTGAGTTGAGGGAAGTCTGATTCTTGGACTAGTCTCTCCTTTCCAACGACGTAGTCAAGTTCTTCTACGGCTTTTTGAAGTATCTTCAGTTGGTTTATCATCGCTGCGATTGCCCATTCTACTGCATTTGATGGATTATTCACTGTCGCTATCATTATTTCCTGCATATTAACATTTATATGAGATCATTAATATATTCTTTGACTATAGTACATAAGGGCACAAAATGATGAATCCAATAAATATAATGTTGCATTATGATATAATTCCTTTATTCCACATTTTTTCTAAGATATTTAGCTTGCTATATGAACCACACAATTAAATCACGTATAGATTTAGATTATATGTAATTACAAAATTCAGATTAATATCTAACAAAGATTAAGCTAGTCATTTTTTCATGTTTTATTGATTTTACCCTTAATGAATCACCGAAGCGAGTGGGATGTGATAAGTGGTTCAATTTGATTGTCCCAATCGGTGATTTGCTTATCTTTAACATATATAGACACATACATAAAATCATGCATTCAATCAATTGGATCAAACTTTGGAACTTACAAGATTTAAGGTTCCATTTGCGAGGATTAATGAATTGGTTTTTGTTTACTATAAACAAAGATTAGACCAAATACATCTAAAAAACGATTTTTAGAAGAAAAAAAATCAAAAGTTGAAAAGGAATTTCTAATTAACTAAAATTTGTCTAAGAAAAACTGTTTCACCAAATAAAACAGTTTTTAGTTTCATAGTTATTTTATCAAAAACTGTTTCAAAATCCATTTTGACAATCATAAACTAAAACTATTGTTAAGTCAAATGGTACTTTATATAGAGGATCAAAATCCTCTCGAATAATTGAGCCGAATTTTTTAATCAACACATTATTGAAAAATTATTAGGTAAGGACATTCGTACCATGTTATCTGTATGACCACCCAATAATAATTGTTCACGTAGAATTATTAAGTCACGTAATCTATCTCTTGTGACGGGTCCACCCGTCCAATTTATGGGGTAATAATAAATTATTTGATGATGTAGATTAGTAATCTTACTCGAACATTATTATTTGGTGATTGTAATGAGAATATGCATGAAATTCATATTTAATAATTTTTTATATTATTAAATGAGTGTCATGTCAAAAATAGATAATTAAGAGAGAGAGAGACTTACAGTGATTTGAGCTTTGATCTCATTAGTCGACAGTAAAGGGTTACCACTGTCATCTTTCAGTGTAATCAAAATATCAAGCAAGTCTTCTTGTTCCATCTTCTTACCATCCATCCATTGTTGAATCCTCTCCTCGATTATGGGATCATGATATTTTCCTACAATCCTATTAACCTCCTTGATAACCTTCTCATGACCATCTAAATCAAGCCCTCTCAAGAATGGCAAATAATCAGAAACACAAAACGAATAAAGGTACGCAAGGATAGTGAAAAGGGCATAAACATGTTCTTCCTCCTCAAATCCAGGCCCTCCATCTTTCTTACCAGCTCCCCCAAAATACCTCTTGTTGAAAACCATCTTCCTTATCACGTTCCCACAATAATGCTGTGCGGCGACCCTCACGTTCACTAGTCCTCCTCCTTGATCGGATTTCTTGCACAGATTGTACACGTAACGCACAAGGTTATCTGCTTCTTCAACTCTCTTGCTATGAAGCCACTTGAGTTTAGCAGGGGAAAGCAAATCCGAGGCAACTACTCTCCTCATTATCTTTATCTTTTCCATTGTTCATCGAAGGGAACAAGAGCTGTTGTTAAGTACCCTTTTGCTGTGAGATCAGTGGACATGCTTATTGGCCTTGACGCAAAATGAAAAAGAGCTCAGATGCGCTCGATCTCGTCGGATGAATCGGACGGTTGTGATAGACCCTACCATCACAATGAACGCAAGTATCTTCACAGCTCGGAGTGCACAGCCGGAAATCGAAGCCGGGTCTGTACTGTGGCAGAGTACTATTCTACCACTAGACCACTGGTACTTGGTGTGTTATATTTTTCGCATTTAAAATATTTAAACGTATATAGCCACGTTTTCCTAGCTTTTAACTAAGCAACCCAGTTGGCAATTTAGTCTTCTTTGTCTCCGCTAAAGATAATTTAACAATTTATTATGCCTTACTGGTCACTAAAATTCCATAGATTTGACATACTGAAACAAGTTTATCCATTTAAGAACAGTTGAAAACGATATTTTTTAGAGGTGAGGCATTTTGCCTCAATGAGGCGAGGCATAAGCCCCACGCCCAAGGCATTGGGGCGTAAATCTTTTGAAATGTTGGGGCGTTTTGAATAAAATAATATTAATTAAATTATAAAATACTAAAAAATTGACTTGATTCACTATAATGTTTGGGGCCCGTCTCCCACTGCTACTATGGGAGGCTCTAGATATTTTGTCATTTTTGTTTACGATTACTCCCATTACACCTGGCTATTTCTTGTGCGTAATCGATCTGAATTACCTCAATTGTACTTTGATTTTGCTACCATGGTCAAAAGTCAATTTTCTTGCAATATCAAAGTGTTTCGTGCTGACAATGCTGCTGAATACACAGACTCTAGTGTCCTTAACTTTCTTCACCAACATGATACTATTCCTCATCGTTTATGTACAGATACCTTTCTACAAAATGGGCGTGCTGAGCGCAAAGACTGAGACATTCTCAATACCGCCCATGCTTTTCTCATATCCACTTTATGTCATGAACGTTTTTAGGGTGAAGCTGCTCTTCTAACTGTTTTCACCAAGAACCATGTACCTTCACCTATCATTGGGAATCAATCACCCTTTGAGTGTCTCTATGGTCACCCTCCTGACTATAGCACTCTTAAGGTATTTGGTTGTGCATGTTTTGTTCTTCTTCAGCCTCATGAGCACACCAAATTGGAACCTAGATCTTGCTTATGTTGTTTCTTGGGATACGGTGTTGAACACAAAGGCTACAGATGTTGGGATCCTTCCTCCAAACGTCTTCGAATGTTTTGTCATGTTATTTTCTGGGAACACAAGATGTTCGCCTCTATGTCCAAGTTTCACTTGTAGCACGACAATACCTCCCTCCTATTCACACCTCTCCAAGGATCTTTTTCCCGACACTCTTGAGACAAACTCTTCTTATGAGTCAACATCTCTACCAACACATCATATCTCTTTATCAGATATATCATTACCACTTAACATGTCTGTTGACCCTCGCCCGTATTTTAATGATGGCAAAACACAACTGTTATTTAACTAACATGTTTAAACTAAGTTGTGTTAAGGATCAAACACATTCAACCAAGGAACAAAGTGCAAAAACTCGAACCAAATCAAGTATCAAGTGAAGACTGAAGATCTAGTATAGGTCTTAAGGTTTAGAACCAATGTAAGTCTCACTCATACATTGTATTAGCTTGTTCAATGGCTCAAACACAAATGGTTTTTCTAAAACCATTAATTTTAAAATGTTTTTAATGAAAAACAGAAGAAAAACTGGGTTGGAAGACAACCCAGTTGACTGGGTACATATACCAGTCGACTGGTATAAAGGTCAGAAGGAACCCAGTCGACTGGATCAAACAACCCAGTCGACTGGTACTTTGACCAGTAAGTATCCAGTCGACTGGATGAATCAACCCAGTCGACTGGTAAAATGGACAGAAAGTCCCCAGTCGACTGGATGATATATACCAGTCGACTGGATACCCAGAAGGTCTGAAAATATGTATTTTTCAAGTGAACCCAGTCGACTGGTATCTCGACCCAGTCGACTAGTAGTTCAAAAATATGACCGTTGGACTCCAAATCTGAACGTTTTAAAGTAAATCTTTTTTCAAATTAAAGTCCAAAACGGCCATATTAATTGATTGCTATATAAACCTATTCAGCAAAGCATTTAAAAACAAGAAGCATATATTCAAAAAGAGTTGATCTCATATAATCAAGTTTTTATACTCTTGAAACACAAAAAGCTTTGAAATAATCTTATTGAGCCATTTCTTCAAGCTTTACTTTGAAAGAGAGACATTTCTGTTGTAATAAGCTTTCATTTGTTGTCTCTCTACCTTTTACTTTACACCATCTTTGTAAAGGGATTACTTCCGAGAGGAAGGGGAAACTTCCGAAAGGAAGGGGATTTTTCGGTTTAAGCAATTCCTGTAAATTGCTTGTGTACGGTTTGTGCAACACCCGGCTAAGTTGTGCGACTAAGTTTTCTTAGTGGATTACTTCAAGGAGTTCCTTGAAGAGAGTGGACGTAGGGCCGGAACGAATCCGATATTGCCGAACCACTATAACTGTGTTTGCATCCTCTTTCCTTAAACTCTTTATTTACAGCTTTCTACTTGTATTAATTATTTGTTGCTTATCAGTTTTTATAAACTTGTATAAATTCCGCAAAAGTTTTTAAAAACCCAATTCACCCCCCCTCTTGGGTTGAAACCTCGAGCTACAATTGGTATCAGAGCTTCATTCTCATTAAAAGGCTTAAATTCCTAGAGTTGATCCAATGGCAGCAAATAGCTACTCTGAAGGACACTCTTATACTAGACCACCATTGTTCAATGGCTCAAATTATAACTATTGGAAAAATAGAATGAAAATCTTCGTCGAAGGACAAGATTACAATCTATGGAGAATTATAGAAGAGGGACCTAAAATTCCCTCAAAAGAAATAGTTATTGGAGAGACTCTTCATACAATGCCTAAACTCAAAACTGAGTTTACTGACGAGGATTGTAGAACGATGTCTCTCAATAGCAGAGCAACAAGCATGCTACATTGTGCATTAGATATTTCTGAATACAACAAAATATCTGCATGTGTTTCTGCTAAAGAAATATGGGACAAATTGCAAGTCACATATGAAGGAACAAGTGAAGTAAAAAAGTCTAAGATTTACATGCTAATTTCTGAATATGAATCTTTTAAGATGTCTCCTAACGAAACCATTTCTGAAATGCACTCACGATTTACTACTATTATAAATGGTTTAAAATTGCTTGGCAAGAATATTGAGGAAGTTGAACTAACCAGAAAAATCTTGAGATCTCTGCCACCAGAATGGAAACCAAAGAGGACAGCCATTCAAGAGGCCAAAAATCTTGACAAGCTTGATGTTGAGACGCTGCTTGGGTCATTATTGACATACGAGATGGAAGAAATGACTCCCATCGTCAATGATGATGAGAAGAAGAAAAAGCAAATTGCTCTCAAAGCTTCTACGAGCAACAAAGAAAAGGAATTAGAACAAGAAGCAGAGAGCAGTGAAGAAGATGGTGAAATGGCTTTAATCACCAGACGATTCCATAGGTTCTTGAAGAAAAGCAAGAAACCTTACTCAAAGGATCCCACCTCAAAAAGGGAACCACTTATGTGCTATGGCTGCAAGAAGCCAGGACATATAAAAGCTGACTGTCCGGTTTCAAGCAAACCATACAAGGGCTTCAAGAAGAAAGCTATGGTAGCAACTACCTGGAGCGATGACGAAGAAGATGAGTCATCAGACAAAGAAATCGGATACGAAGAAATTGCCAACCTTTGTTTAATGGCAATCGATGATGAAAGTAAGGTAACTTCTTCTCCCTCTTCAAAAAATAATATTGTTACTAGTAGTGAAGAACTTCTAGAAGTCATAAATGAAATGCATGAAGAATTAAAGAAATTTGATTCTAGAAATTCTGTTCTTAAGAAAGAAGTATCATCTCTTTCTAAAGAAATGATAGTTCTTAGAGAAGAAAAAGAAAAATTATCATCTTTACTGTATAATTCGTCTCAAGATTTTCTTAAAGATGAAAATGAGAATTTGAAAAATAAAATTTCTGAATTAAACAGCACTGTGTCTAGACTTATGCTTGGTAAAGAAAAACTTGATGAAGTGCTTTCTTCCCAAAGATTAAGTGGAGGAAAATCTGGTGTAGGATATTCTCCATTGGGAAAACAAAAAATAAAAGAGAGCTTATTCATGAAAGCCTCTTGTGTAGATGGAGCTTCTACTTCAAAAGCTCCTAACCTTGTTGAAAGCACTCCCTTGATAAATCCGAGGAAGTCTAGAAACTTAAATGATCATACTAAATTGAAGCATCCTAAAAATACTCATGCTTATCTGTATGCTCATTCTAGAAATGCTCATACACACCCTAGAAATAATCATCATGCTCTTTCTAGGAACAATGTGTATAATCAAAGAATGCATTCTGCTCATCCTAGGAATCACCATCATGGCTATTCTAGAAATAACTTGCATACATATGCTAGCATGTATCCTAGAATGCATCATCGTTCATTTTCTGGAAATGACATGCATTTTCATACCCCTTACCATAGAATCATGTATCCTAGGAACTATCATCCTAAGGATTATAGGAATGCACATTTAAAATTTCCTAGAAATTTCTATGACTATAATGCTAGGCTTGTGCATCATCAACATGTTCATAGAGCACCATATATTGTTAAGAAAGTATGGGTCCCAAAAGGAACCATATTTTCAAGGACTAACCCCAAAGGACCCAAGAAATTTTGGGTACCTAAAAATGCTATCGTATATCCTTGTGTGATGTAGATTTGCCTTCACACCAAGGAGAAAGGTAACTGTTGGTACCTTGATAGCGGTTGCTCGAAGCATATGACCGGTGATAAAAGCGTATTCAAGGAGCTAACTCTAAGAGATGGTGGACTTGTGACCATTGGAGACAATACTAAAATAAAGATCATAGGGCATGGAAAAGTCGGTAATGATTTCTCAACTTTAGATAATGTATTGCTAGTACAAGGCTTAAAGCCAAATTTACTTAGCATTAGTCAATTATGTGACAAAGGATATAAAGTCACATTTGAAACCTCTCATTGTCTAGTTATAGACATCAAGAGCAACAAGATCAAATTCATTGGCCATAGACATGAAAATGTCTATATAGTTGATTTGAAATCCTTACATTCCAATAATGAAAAATGTTTTCCTGCTTTTAGTGAAAATCAATGGCTGTGGCATAGAAGGCTTGGTCATGTAAACATGAACTTGCTAAAAATAGTTTCAAGAAAAGATTTAGTTATTGGTCTTCCTAAAATCAATTTTGAGAAAAACAAAATTTGCAATGCTTGTCAAATGGGAAAACAATCTAGGATATCTTTCAAAGCAAAAAATGTTGTCTCAACTACTAGACCTTTGGAACTTTTGCATATGGACTTATTTGGTCCAATTAGTACCATTAGTCTAGGTGGCCATCAATATGCTCTTGTTATTGTTGATGACTATTCAAGATATACCTTTGTTATTTTTATTGCTTATAAGGATGAAGCTTTCAAAGGATTTGAAAAGTTTTGCAAAAAGGTACAAAATGAAAAAGGAATTTGTATTTCAAGCATAAGAAGTGATCATGGCAAAGAATTTGAAAATCAAAGCTTTTCAAAATTTTGTGATGAAAATGGAATTAATCACAACTTTTCAGCTCCTAGAACTCCTCAACAAAATGGAGTTGTTGAGAGGAAAAATAGAGTTCTAGAAGAATTTTCAAGAACAATGCTTTGTGAAAATAATTTACCAAAATATTTTTGGGCTGAAGCCGTGAATACTTCTTGCTATATTTTAAATAGAATTTTGATAAGGCCCCTGCTTGATAAAACTCCTTATGAACTATGGAAAGGGAGAAAGCCCAATATTTCCTATTTTTGTGCCTTTGGTAGTAAGTGCTTCATCTTAAATAACAATAAAACTAACTTGGGTAAATTTGATTCCAAGACCGATGAAGGGATATTTTTAGGATATTCTACTACTAGTAAGGCTTATAGAGTTTTCAATAAGAGAACTCTAGTAGTAGAAGAATCTGTGCATGTAACTATTGATGAATCTAACCCAATGAGTAGTGGAGAAGTTTCCTTTAAAGATGATGCAGATTTTATTCCAAGAATGGAAACTTCTACTTCCATTGTTGACCCAAAAGTGAGTTCTTCTCAAACAAATGAAGGGATGGCAACTCCAAATTTGGACCAACCATCCTCAAGTCAACAAGAGGAAAATCTACCCAAGGATTGGAGGTATGTAAATCATCATCCAATTGATCAAGTAATTGGTGATCCTTCACAAGGGGTAAGAACTCGCTCTTCCATTAGAAATATTTGCAATTTTGTAGCTTATTTGTCTCAAGTAGAGCCTAAGACATTTATAGAAGCTGAAAAAGATAATGATTGGATAATTGCAATGCAGGAAGAGATAAATCAATTTGAGAGAAACAATGTTTGGGAACTAGTTCCAAGACCTAAAGATCATTCAATTATTGGAACTAAATGGGTATATAGAAATAAAATGGATGAAAATGGTATAGTAACTAGAAATAAGGTTAGGCTAGTTGCTAAGGGATATAACCAAGAGGAAGGAATAGATTTTGATGAAACCTATGCTCCCGTAGCTAGATTAGAGGCTATTCGAATGTTATTAGCCTTTGCATGCTTTAATAAATTTAAACTGTTTCAAATGGATGTGAAAAGTGCCTTTTTAAATGGCTTTATAGAAGAAGAGGTTTATGTTGAACAACCTCTTGGTTTTGAAAACCCTAGTCTTCCAAATCATGTCTACAAGCTTTCTAAGGCTTTATATGGGCTGAAGCAAGCTCCAAGGGCATGGTACGAAAGACTAAGCAAATTTTTGATTAATAATGATTTTGTAAGAGGAAGAATAGATACAACTCTCTTCACAAAAACTCACAAAAATGACACTTTGATAGTTCAAATATATGTTGATGATATTATATTTGGTGCTACTAATGAATCTATGTGTCAAGAGTTTGCAAAGTGCATGCAAGGTGAATTTGAAATGAGCATGATGGGAGAACTTACCTACTTCCTTGGACTGCAAATCAAGCAATTAAAAGGAGGTATCTTCATCAATCAACAAAAGTACATCAAAGATCTACTAAAGAGGTTCGGGATGGAAAGCTCAAAGCCAATTGGAACGCCTATGAGCACAACCACCAAACTTGATCTTGATGAAGGAGGTAAAACTGTAGATTCTAAATATTATAGAAGCATGATAGGTGCTTTACTGTACTTGACTGCAAGTAGACCTGATATAATGTTCAGTGTATGCATGTGTGCTAGATTTCAATCTAATCCTAAGGAATCACATGTAGTTGCAGTAAAAAGAGTCCTTAGATATCTACAAGGGACTCAGACCATAGGATTATGGTATTCTAGAGAATCATCTTTTGAGCTAGTAGGATATTCGGATGCTGATTTTGCTGGATGTAGGTTAGATAGAAAAAGCACAAGTGCAACATGCCAATTCTTAGGTGCTATGTTAACTTCTTGGTTCTCCAAGAAACAGAATTCAGTTGCACTATCAACCGCTGAGGCAGAATATGTAGCAGCTGGCAGTTGTTGTGCCCAAGTACTATGGATGAAACAACAACTAGAAGACTATGGCATGAGTCTCAAAAATATTCCTATATTTTGTGATAATACTAGTGCCATCAACCTAACCAAAAATCCTATTCAGCACTCTAGAACCAAGCATATAGAGATTAGACATCATTTCTTAAGAGACCATGCTCAAAAAGGTGATATAAGATTAGAATTTATACCTTCAGAAGATCAAATAGCTGATATTCTTACAAAACCCTTAAGTGAAGCTAGTTTTTGTAAGATTAGAAAGTTAATGGGATTGCTTGATTTTGATAAATTGAATGTTTGATTGCATCTCATTTCATCATTTGTAAGTTTGACATTGAGTGATAGAGTATTAATCCATGTTTAATTATTCCCTTCACTCAAAAATGTCATAGATAAACAAAATCGTGCTAAAAATTCAGGACTGGAAATTTTACTAAAGATCCAGTCGACTGGTAAATGTTCTCCAGTCGACTGGTAAGTCTCTGCTTGTGTTTCCAGTCGACTGGTAATTTTGACCCAGTCGACTGGTAACTCTCTGTCAAAACTTCCAGACGACTGTTAAGTCTTCTCCAGTCATCTATAAGATCAAATCTTGCTTGGAGCAATTTTTTTTGAAAAATCCGTGTCCTCCAGTCGACTGGTAAAAATAGCCCAGTCGACTGGTAACTCACTACCAGTTTACCCAGTCGACTGGTACGTTTACCCAGTCGACTGGTAAAGAAACTGTTCTTCTTTTCAAAGGGACCCAATCGACTGGTATATAGACCCCAGTCGACTGGTATCGCGATTCTATAAAAGGGACTGTTCATTTTCGCCATTTTTACGCCATTTTCAAAGAGCCCAAGCTTTCTCTCTCTAGAAATATTCATCTTTTTGATCTAAAAACCATCCAAATCCCTTCTAAACACACCGATCTACTCATTCCTAAAGAGATTTTTAACTTTCTACGGTTAAAATCTCTCATTTTTACCAAATTTCCTTTTTCCAAAAACTTCAAATTTCTCGAAAATGAGTGACAAAATCCGTATAAAACTCACAACAAGTGGACCTAATGCGCCCAAAAAGCCTAGGTCTTCAAAACCTTCGGCTTCGGAATCAAAAGGGAAAGGAGTAGCAGGGTTATCCAGCAAGGAGCCCAGAACAGAGTTGGAGCAGGCTCTGTTTTTCAGCCCAGCTGCTCATAAGAGGTATAACTCTATAATCCGTCACAAGAAAATCATGATGGGTAGAGTCATTGATTTCGACTCCATTCGTCATGGTAATTTCGATATTCTACCAGCCTTTGAGGCAATAAATCTGACCCTACTGGTCAGAATTCATGAAAAATATTACCCGCGACTGATTCACCAGTTCTATGCGAACTTGGTGAAACCCAGTCCTCTGGCTCTGAGATTCAGAACCAGAGTTAGCGGTGTGGAGTTTGAGGTCAACACTGACCTCTTAATGAGCATTCTGAGAATCCCTATAAGGGGGGTTCAATGGAGTCTGGATGGATGGCCAGACAACTTTGAAATTGAGGAGGCCTGTCGGATAGTCAGGGGTGACCCTAACTATGTGTACAGACCCACTACATTTCACACATGTAGTGACTTGCCCCTCGACTCAAAAATGTTTCAATTGATTGTCAGTTGGACCATCCACCCGAGACTCGGGAGTCGAGGGTATCTATCTAAAATAGATACGGTATTGATTTGGTGCCTAAAATCTGGGCACCACTTCAATATATATCCTCTGCTGCTCGCCAACATGATAAATGGCGAAGCAAACGACTCCGGGTGTCTTCCTTATGGGATGCTCATTACACTCATCCTCCAGCACTTCCGGGTACCTTTGCCTGCCTCCGAGGCTCAGGATATCGGATTGACGGATATCATCAACATCTCATCTCTGAAGAAGATGGGATGTACTGTTCGTGAAGGGTTTCTCTATCCTAAGGCCGGAAAGCGCCTAAGGATTCGAGAGGATGCGAGTGACAGTGATGAGGATGCTGATACGGCTGCTGAGATGGAGACAGATACCCGAGCACCTCCCATTGGTGACTCGAGTACTGGTCAGACTGGATATGGTGACATCCTACGAGCTATCACGAGTCTTCAGATGACGATGGAGTCCGGTTTTCAGTCCATGCAGTCCGATTATCAGAGGCTGAGCTCCTCCATAGACCACCTACGGGATGACTTCGAGTTACATCGAGAGCACACCGAGGGTTCCCTAGCTGAGATTAGGGAACTTCTTCGTGACAGCTCGGACTCTCCCGCACCTTGAGTCTCTTTCTTTTATCAGTTCTTAGTACTTTTCCAGTTTTTGTCACATAGCACGGACATCTCATGTTTGTTTTTTTTAGCTATGGCTCTATGAGGCCCTACTTGTATTGACTTTTTCTCTATGATGATGTAATACTATTAACCATATTTATTGCATTTATTTATGCTATTTGTGATATGTTAGAACTGTTTTAAATATCTGTTTAGTCACTAAATCTGATATAAAATACTTATATGCTTGAAAAACTTCCGGTTCTTCCCGGGAAGGCTTCTGAAATTCAAAAGAAGCCACATCTTCGCGTATTGTATTCTTATAACCTATTTGACTGTATTGGCTAAGTAGCTTATTTTTTATGTAATGCCCCCTTTGGTTGCTGTTGTCAAAACGGGGGAGAAAAATGAGAAAAACGAAAAAATCTAAGTAAAACGCAACCAATGCATAGATTTAGGGGGAGCATTGCTCCATATCTGTGTAAAAATGTTTATTGATTGGTTGAGTTTAATTTTAGATTGGTTGAAAGAAATATAAACCGTGTTTGCTTGTTTACAGGGTGGTTTTACTCGAAAAACAGAGGAGACTCTGTCCAAATTTTTGTAAAATCTTAACACTTAGTTTTTAAAACTGTTTTTACATTATTAGTTTTGTCATCATCAAAAAGGGGGAGATTGTTGACCCTCGCCCGTATTTTAATGATGGCAAAACACAACTGTTATTTAACTAACATGTTTAAACTAAGTTGTATTAAGGATCAAACACATTCAACCAAGGAACAAAGTGCAAAAACTCGAACCAAATCAAGTATCAAGTGAAGACTGAAGATCTAGTATAGGTCTTAAGGTTTAGAACCAATGTAAGTCTCACTCATACATTGTATTAGCTTGTTCAATGGCTCAAACACAAATGGTTTTTCTAAAACCATTAATTTTAAAATGTTTTTAATGAAAAACAGAAGAAAAACTGGGTTGGAAGACAACCCAGTCGACTTGGTACATATACCAGTCGACTGGTATAAAGGTCAGAAGGAACCCAGTCGACTGGATCAAACAACCCAGTCGACTGGTACTTTGACCAGTAAGTATCCAGTCGACTGGATGAATAAACCCAGTCGACTGGTAAAATGGACAGAAAGTCCCCAGTCGACTGGATGATATATACCAGTCGACTGGATACCCAGAAGGTCTGAAAACATGTATTTTTCAAGTGAACCCAGTCGACTGGTATCTCGACCCAGTCGACTGGTAGTTCAAAAATATGACCGTTGGACTCCAAATCTGAATGTTTTAAAGTAAATCTTTTTCAAATTAAAGTCCAAAACGGCCATATTAATTGATTGCTATATAAACCTATTCAGCAAAGCATTTAAAAACAAGAAGCACATATTCAAAAAGAGTTGATCTCATATAATCAAGTTTTTATACTCTTGAAACACAAAAAGCTTTGAAATAATCTTATTGAGCCATTTCTTCAAGCTTTACTTTGAAAGGGAGACATTTCTGTTGTAATAAGCTTTCATTTGTTGTCTCTCTACCTTTTACTTTACACCATCTTTGTAAAGGGATTACTTCCGAGAGGAAGGGGAAACTTCCGAAAGGAAGGGGATTTTTCGGTTTAAGCAATTCCTGTAAATTGCTTGTGTACGGTTTGTGCAACACCCGGCTAAGTTGTGCGACTAAGTTTTCTTAGTGGATTACTTCAAGGAGTTCCTTGAAGAGAGTGGACGTAGGGTCGGAACGAATCCGATATTGCCGAACCACTATAACTGTGTTTGCATCCTCTTTCCTTAAACTCTTTATTTACAGCTTTCTACTTGTATTAATTATTTGTTGCTTATCAGTTTTTATAAACTTGTATAAATTCCGCAAAAGTTTTTAAAAACCCAATTCACCCCCCTCTTGGGTTGAAACCTCGAGCTACAATGTCTACAGACACCTCCATTGAGTTATCCACCTTACCCTATTATGGGAAACTTGTCTCTTCTGATGGATCTGCTCCAACATATCATATCTCTTTATCAGATATCTCATTACCACCTAACATGTCTATAGACACCTCAATTGAGTTATCCACCTTACTCTCTTCTGAGCAACTTGTCTCTTCCGATGGATCCGCTCCAACAACTTCTGATCTCCCTCCTCGGCAAAGTAACCAGGTAAAAACTCCTTCTGTTAAGCTTCGTGACTTTGTAGTATTTTCTACTATTTTTTCTCACCATGAACCACAGTCTTATCGTGAAGCTACCCTCTTTGGCAAAAAGCAATGAATGATGAACTACAGGCACTCGAAAACACTCACACATGGGATCTAGTGGACCTACCAAAAGGCAAACATGTTCTGGGATACAAGTGGGTTTACAAGATCAAAACTCACTCTGATGGATCCATTGAACGATACAAGGCTTGTTTGGTAGCTAAAAGGTTTACCCAGGAGTATGGGATCGACTATGAATAGACCTTTGCCCCGGTTGCCCTCCTCACTTCAGTTCACAGCTTAATTGCAGTTGTTGCCGTTCATCATTGGGGATTATTTCAAATGGATGTGAAAAATGTTTTTCATAATGGTGAACTCACCGAAGAAGTTTATATGTGCCCTCCTCCTGGTTCTCATCATCTTTCGCATCAAGTCTGCAAACTTCGTCGGGCTCTCTATGGTCTCAAGCAAGCTCATCGGGCTTGGTTTGCCAAGTTCAACACCATTGTTAGAGATTTTGGATTCACTCTCAGCTCACATGATTCTACTCTTTTATTCAAAAACAGACCATGATACTATCCTTCTTCTCCTCTATATTGATGACACATCTAGAATTTTGGATCTCAAGACTTATCTCATCCAACATGTCAAGATGAACTATCTTGGGAAGCTCAGTTACCTCTTAGGACTTGAGATCACTTCTAACTCTTAGGGATATTATCTTTCTCAAGAAAAGTATGCTTCTAACCTTCTTACTTGAGCGGGACTCAAAGATTGTAAGACATGTACCACGCCTCTTGAGCTCAACTCTAAACTCACTTCTCTAGATGGTACACCTTTAGAAGATCCCACCTTGTTTAACCAGTTGGTTGGTAGTCTTGTTTATCTTACAGTTACTCGCCCTGACATCTTTTATGCTATCCATATTGTTAGTCAATTTCTCTCTGCTCCTCGCACACCCTATTATGCCGCAGTTCTTCGCATTCTCAGGTACATCAAGGGGACCCTATTTAATGGTCTATTTCTTAGCTCACTCTTCACTTGAGCTTCGTGCTTACTCATATACAGATTGGGCAGGTGATCCCACTGATCGTAGATCCACCACTGGTTATTGCTTCTTTCTTGGTGATTCTATTATTTCTGGGCGAAGCAAGAAGCAAACAGTGGTCACTCGATCCAGCACAGAAGCTGAGTATCGAGCCCTTGCTGCTACAACTCAGGAACTTCTTAGGCTTCGCTGGTTACTTGAAGACATGGGCGTCACTCATTCTACTGCCACTATCATTAGCTGCGATAATCAAAGTGCTATTCAGATTGCTCACAATGATGTATTCCATGAACGTACAAAATACATTGAGATTGATTGTCACTTTGTGTGTCATCATCTCACCTGTGGGACTATTGGACTATTCTCAGTTTCTTCCGCCGATCAAACTGCTGATATCTTCACTAAAACACATCCTCCTGGAAGCCTTCGGGATTTAGTTTCCAAACTCAAGTTGGTCTCTATTTTACCATTTTGAGTTTGTGGGGGGCTGTTAATGTGTGTGTATATATATATATATGTTAGTCCGACATCGGTTAGAATGAAAAACATTCCCTTTAGGTTAGGCTATAAATAGGATACCTTCCTTGTAAGTAAATCATATCATTCAATACAATTCTCTTCTCTTTGTATTGTCTCACTTTCTCTCTAAAATTCAACTCACAATACTGCAGAATTTGTATGCTACACAAAAAGGTATCTACACAAACTTTTTTCTGTTCTACTATCTGAAACTTCCTATGCTTGAAAGTGAAAAAAAAATTCCAGATGAACATCATCTAGTAATATACAACCCCTTGTTAAAGCCAACAGAGGCTGATGTATGCAAGAATATACAAATTGCAATTGTTACACCACAACCACAATAACCTCACAGATACAAAGAACACAAGTAAATTAAGTATCACGCTAAGACGGCTACTTGCTAGCTTCCATTGTTACATTTACTATCATATGTTACTCTATGTTTCGGCCATCCTTCAGACGGCTAGAGGAGGAAAATCAGCTTCATTCATCAGATGGTATGACTCCTCTGCAACACTGGAAACAGACCACAAAGATTTAGATTTGGACCTAGACAACCTTCAACACACTGAAAAGTTTATATTACCTAACATTTTCAGGAACTGCTTTGGGACTCTCTGCTGCTGGCACCACATGACTTGGTACAGAGACCAAAGAGTGTGGTGTGCCCAAATCTGGCTGTGTACTCCCTTCTGGAAATCGTACTTCCCTTAGCTGAAGACCACAAGACCCATATTCACGTCTCTGTGATGTGCGGGACAAACTATTGGCATTGGGAGACCCCCAAACTGATGAGTGAGGTCGGTAAAGATCTGATGACCCAGACTTCCCCAGACCTAGAGCAGGGTACTCTTCCTTTGAGAGCTCATGGCTGCTTTCTCCAAATGAATGCCTCTCCTATGGATCCGTAGAAGAGCCATCACATTCTAGAGTATCTCTGACACTGGGCCCTTGGCGCCAGAAACCTTCCTCTCCCTGATGACGGCCTATCCCTATTTGAACGAAGATCCTGAAAAATTTTAATAATGACTAATAGAACTGTGGATAGCAAGTCATGCAAAAATTTAAAGAGAAAGCACAATCCCAAGTAAATAAATATACCTAGTTGGGAATATATGTGCCCGTCCCTCGCAGCTTTTTCTTTTCTTCTAAATTAAAAGCATAACCAGATGGCTGTTTTATGCCAAATTGTCAATTACCTCAGTCCTTTAGATAATTAGGTCCATAACTATCTTCTTCAAGAGATGATGGCTGTTTTGTTCTGCTAAAGCCCGTGAGGTAAAGAAGAAAAGTAGGAGGATAAAAAAGAGATGATTGAAAGATGATGAACTGATTAATGAAAAAAATAAGAAAAAAATAGCTTAATTTAGTTTTCGTTATTTAATAATCCCGATTTGAAAAGATTGCGATTTGTGAGAAAAAAATATTAGTAATTTTATTTTTCTTTCTTTTTTATTTTTTTTCTATTTTCTTGTTCTGATTTTTTCTTTTTATTAATCATAACCCAAATGTTTTAGAGAAAAATACTTTTAATCACACTGAGATTTGAGGTAATCTTCACTTACCCAACTATAGTTTGAAAAGTTATAAAAACCTCATTTGACCAAGATTGACTAAACAAATTCTATTTACTCTAACTAAAAGTATTAAAACACTAAAATGCCATGTATGGAAATTGGAAAGTCCTTTCTCTCTCCTTTTGCTGTGATTGATGGTAAGCATCATCACTATCACCCTATGTTATTTATGTTATTGTGATTGTTAGATTATGTATAGCATAGTTATTGCTTAGTTAGTTTAATCCCACATTGGTTGTGTATATCTTTGGCTCTTTTATTGGCTCCTATAAATAGGATAGCTCACTTGTAAGTAAATCACACCATTCAATACAATTCTCTTCTTTGTATTGTCTCACTTCCTCTCTTAAACCTTAACATGGTATCAGAGCCTTCGTGGTTCTCGGTATATTAAGAGTTGAGTATGCTCTGTGATTGCCACTATTAGTGGATCTTTCACATCAGAAAAACTTCTTTAAGGTTGTCGGTATATTAAGAGTTGAGTATGCTCTGTGATTGCCACTATTAGTGGATCCTTCACATCAGAAAAACTTCTTGAATATCCTTTTCATGTCTGTCGGGTCACCACTATAGTCGGAGTCTCATTCTCCATCGACATCATCTCAGCCGCTGCTCCATCGACGTCACTATTCAACCGTTGACCGTTGACCGTTGACCGACAACCAGATTTGACCAGATGGCAGAAAAAGATATTTTTCGTCATGTTCAGTCTATATTGGATGGTACAAACTATATTGTTTGGTCTCAATCTATGCGAAGTTTCCTCAAAAGTCGTAAGCTTTGGTCTTACGTGGTTGGTATTGTCGAGAAGCCAGTTAAAGGGGCTACTGAAACTAATGATGCTTTTCTCACTCGTCTCATTGATTGGGAAAGTAATCATCATCAAATTCTTACATGGTTTCGTAATACTACTATTCCATCTATTTCTGCCCTATTTGGTAGCTTTGATGAAGCTAAGGGTGCTTGGGATATGCTTGCTTCTCGTTATTCTGCTGTTGATGGTGCTCGAGAATATCAGCTCCTGTTTGAGCTCTTCTGCCTGAAGCAAGAACCGGGGCAGAGTATTAATGATTTTCTTGCTCGCATGCAATTCTTATGGAATCAAATTGATCTCTCTGATCCTATTTGGAAGGATCCTACAGATACCAAAATGTATGCTGAACGAAGGGATCAACATCGTCTTCACCATTTTCTTATGGCATTACGTGATGATTTTGAGCCTATTCGTGTGCAACTTTTACATCGCTCTCCTCTCCCTACTTTGGACAATGCTATATTTGAACTTGTTCGTGCAGAAAACAGATCACAGACTATGCACTCTCAACATAGTCCTTCAGTGTTGGCTGCTCCATTATCTAGTTCTTCATCATTTCAGCCAAAGCATTCTGACAGGTTTGGTGCTCCTCGACCTTCTCCTAAGCCTCGTGACAACAATTTCTGTCGTTTTTGTAAACGTCGAGGGCACACTATTGATAAATGTTGGCAAAGGGGAAGATCCAATGCTCCCACTGCAGCAGTTGCTCATCCTGAGAGCACTCTCTCTACAGTTGTTCCATATCCATCTGCGACTACAGCTTCATCTTCAGTTGCACTCTCTAACGGGTCATCAGGTTCTACTGTCACCTTATCTGCAACTGACTTCGAGGCAATAGTTAATCAGGTCATCCAGTCTCGTTCTGGTAATGCATCTTCCTCTACCCTCTCAGTCCTGCCAGGTAATTCTGCCTCTTGGCTTTTTGATTCCGCTTGTTGCAACCATATGACACCTTTCCCAGCTTCATTTACTACATTTGCACATTCGCCTCATTCCTCATTCATTCGCACAGTTGATGGCTCCACTATGACTGTTAAAACTATAGGCACCATCAATAGTCGTTCTCTTTCTATTCCTGAAGTTTTTCATGTGCCAGAATTATCTTATAATCTTCTTTCCGTTGGGCAAATATGTGAACTTGGATATAGAATTATCTTTGACTTTTCTGGTGTGAATGTGCAGGATCCTCGTACTGGTCAGACCCTTGGGACCGGGCGTAGAATTGGGCGCATGTTCGAACTCTCATCCTTACACCTGCCCAACCTTCCTGCCTCTAACGTCTCTGCTGCTGCCTCCTTGTCACCACCATCCCTTGCACTTTGGCATTCACGTCTTAGTCATGCATCTGCATCTCGGGTACAACTTTTAACTTCAAAGGGGTTGTTAGGGTCAGTGTCTAAAAGTTCTTTTGATTGTATTTCGTGTCAACTTGGAAAACAGCCGGCTTTGCCTTTTAATAATAGTGAGTCTCATGCTACTGCTTCGTTTGATTTAATTCATTCTGATGTTTGGGGACCTTCTCCCGTTGCTAGTATGAGTGGTTCACGCTATTTTGTAATTTTTGTTGATGATTTCTCTCGTTACACTTGGGTATTTTTAATGAAATCTCGTTCTGAATTATTGGATATTTATCGTACTTTTGCTAAAATGATTGAAACCCAATTTTCAAAACCTATCAAAGCTTTTCGTTCTGATAATGCTTTAGAATATACTCAACATGCTTTTAAAGACATCCTAAAAAGTTATGGCACTGTTCCTCACTTGTCATGTCCTGGCACTTCACAACAAAATGGTCGAGCTGAACGTAAACTTAGGCACATTTTAGACACTGTTCTAGCCCTCCTCATTTCCACATCTGTTCCTACCCCATTTTGGGGTGAAGCCACTCTAACGGCTATCTACACGATCAATAGGTTGCCTACCCCTATCCTTGATAATTTCACTCCTTACGAGCGGTTGTTTGGCTATGTTCCCTCATACCACCATCTTCGTGTGTTTGGTTCTGCTTGTTTTGTTTTACTCCAACCTCATGAGCGCACCAAACTTGAGCCTCGTTCTCGGATGTGTTGCTTTCTTGGATATGGAATTGAACAAAAAGGCTATCGGTGTTATGATCCTGTGTCTCGTCGTCTTCGTATTTCCCGTCATGTAGTTTTCTGGGAGCATAGACTATTTCATGAAATTGGCAAATTCAGCATGCCATCTTTTCCTCCTTTTACCACACTTATGGAGCCTCCTATTTCTCCTACTCACACTAGTGATGTCTTGCCCGAGTCTCCCTCACCTCACACTAGTAATGTCTTGCCCGAGTCTCCCTCACCTAATACTCTTGATTCCACTCCACCTGATACTCTCGACGTCGCTTCGCCTGAGCCCCCAGAGTCTGTTACGTACGAGGATCATGTTCACACTTCCTCTCCAGAACTTCGTCGATCCACCAGAGTAAGATCTCTTCCATCCCATCTCCAGAATTTTCATTGCTTTCATGCTTTAGCTACTTTACATGAGCCTCACTCCTATCGTGAGGCTTCCACTAACCCTTTTTGGCAGACTGCGATGAAAGAGGAACTTGATGCTTTACACAAGAATAATACATGGGATTTGGTTGACTTGCCTCCTGGAAAGTCTGTGATTGGCAGTAAATGGGTTTACAAAATTAAGACTTGTTCAGATGGTACTGTTGACAGGTATAAGGCTCGACTTGTTGCCAGGGGTTTTACTCAGGAGTATGGTGTGGACTATGAGGAGACCTTTGCTCCAGTTGCTCGTCTATCTTCTGTGCGTGCTTTGCTAGCTGTTGCAGCCTCTCGCCATTGGTCACTTTTTCAAATGGATGTTAAAAATGCATTCCTTAATGGTGATCTTAATGAAGAAGTCTATATGCAACCACCTCCCGGACTATCTAATCCAACAAACAAGGTATGTCGTCTTCGTCGAGCTCTATATGGACTTAAGCAGGCTCCTCGAGCATGGTTTGCTAAGTTTAGCAACACTTTGTCTAGCCTTGGATATTCCATCAGCTCCTATGATTCAGCTTTGTTTGTTCGCCGCACAGACCGGGGCATCATACTTCTTCTGTTATATGTTGACGACATGATTATCACCGGGGATGATCCCATTGGTATTCAGGAACTTAAACAGTTTCTCAATCAACATTTTGAGATGAAAGATCTTGGTCCTCTCAGCTATTTTCTTGGTCTTGAGATTTCGTCTTCTTCTGATGGTTATTATTTGACACAAGCCAAATATATCTCTGATATGCTTTCTCGGGCAAATCTCACAGACAGTAAGGTTGTTGACACACAAACTGAGCTTAATACTCGTCTTACACCCCATGATGGCGAACTTCTTCGTGATTTTACTTTATATCGACATTTGGTTGGCAGTCTTGTCTACCTTACTGTTACTCGACCTGATATCTCGTATGCTGTCCATCAGGTGAGTCAGTTTATGGCTGCTCCTCGCTCTACTCATTTTGCTGCTGTTCTTCGCATCCTTCGTTACCTAAAGGGGACATTGTTTCATGGGCTCTTTTTCTCCTCTCAGTCTCCTCTTCAGTTGTGTGCTTATACCGATGCAGATTGGGCAGGTGATCCTACAGATCGTCGTTCTACCACCGGTTATTGTTTCCTACTTGGCACCTCTCTTATCTCTTGGCGTAGTAAGAAACAAACTGTTGTTGCTCGATCTAGTACAGAGGCAGAATATCGTGCTTTAGCTGACAACACCTCTGAGCTTCTTTGGTTACGATGGTTGTTACAAGATATGGGTGTATCACTTTCTGCTGCCACTCCTGTATACTGTGACAATAGAAGTGCTATTCAGATTGCTCATAATGATGTGTTTCATGAACGGACCAAACATATTGAGATTGATTGTCATTTTGTCCGTCATCATCTCCTTCAAGGCTTCCTACAGCTTCATTCTGTCACATCCAAGGATCAGCTCGCAGACATCTTTACCAAGTCACATCCTCCAGGGCGTTTTCGTGATCTTGTTTTCAAACTCAAGTTGGTTTCTCATATTCCACCTTGAGTTTGAGGGGGGCTGTTAGATTATGTATAGCATAGTTATTGCTTAGTTAGTTTAATCCCACATTGGTTGTGTATATCTTTGGCTCTTTTATTGGCTCCTATAAATAGGATAGCTCACTTGTAAGTGACCATCAACATCGTCTTCACCATTTTCTTATGGCATTACGTGATGATTTTGAGCCTATTCGTGTGCAACTTTTACATCGCTCTCCTCTCCCTACTTTGGACAATGCTATATTTGAACTTGTTCGTGCAGAAAGCAGATCACAGACTATGCACTCTCAACATAGTCCTTCAGTGTTGGCTGCTCCATTATCTAGTTCTTCATCATTTCAGCCAAAGCATTCTGACAGGTTTGGTGCTCCTCGACCTTCTCCTAAGCCTCGTGACAACAATTTCTGTCGTTTTTGTAAACGTCGAGGGCACACTATTGATAAATGTTGGCAAAGGGGAAGATCCAATGCTCCCACTGCAGCAGTTGCTCATCCTGAGAGCACTCTCTCTACAGTTGTTCCATATCCATCTGCGACTACAGCTTCATCTTCAGTTGCACTCTCTAACGGGTCATCAGGTTCTACTGTCACCTTATCTGCAACTGACTTCGAGGCAATAGTTAATCAGGTCATCCAGTCTCGTTCTGGTAATGCATCTTCCTCTACCCTCTCAGTCCTGCCAGGTAATTCTGCCTCTTGGCGCTTTTTTTTTTTTTTTTTTTTTTTTTAGTACTAAAGTTTGATCAACATTAGAAATACAGCTTCTCACCATGACAAAGCAAGAAGCAAGACAACCTTAACAGTGATAATGATAATGCTAGGGGCAGGGATTTTGTTTGAATGATTAGAGAAACTAATTTTGTTGATGATATCACGACAGCTCTGAATGAAGCGCTGAAGAAGGAAGTTGAGAGGCTTAAGATTGCTACTGGGGAAGTAATGAGTCCTTCTGAGTCATTTTATTTGGAAATGCACCACATACCATACACCCCCTCAACCTTTTAACCATTTCCGCAACAACCAGGCCCATCTAGCCACCAGAACATGCAGTTTCTATCATTTAGTCATTCTCAATCTGGCATGCCAAGTCACCATCCACATCAAAAAAATTCTCATCATATCTCAAAAATTCTGCAGAACGACCCCCTTGGCCGATTAGAGGGGCTTGACATAAGTGGTAAAGGATCAAGTCTTCTGAAATCAGAAGGCCCCTCTCTTTCTGCCAGTGAAAGTAGTTCCACATATTGACACAAACTGGCTTCTGACTCGCTGACTCATCCATGGTATGCTTGTGTTGTAGTTTGTTAATAGACTGACATCCAGTCATTTTGAGAAAGTACTCTACATTTATTCCATTCATGTTTGGGAATCAAGTCTTGATTGTTTATTCTTAGGGTTGTCTCAGAATCAAGGAAGCACCCTAGTTTTTTTATGCGTTACTCATGAGTCTTTGTTCATTATTTAAATTTGTTCTTTGGGGGTGCTGAGACAAGGGTATTAAAGGTCAATTCCATTAGACGTTGAGATGTTTATCAGATGCCATCCTGCATCTTTGTATCTCATTTAAGACGATACTGTGTAGACGTTTGTGTTTAGTTTTCTCATTACATTCATTGGATTGTAAAATGAGGCTCTCTCTCTCTCTCTCTCTCTGGGTGTTTAATTTTCTTGATATGTTGCGAGGATAACGCGGCATTGGTTAACGGACATGGGTAAGTCAAAGCCTTGTCTCCTTAGTCATATGAGCACAACACAACGAAGTAAACTAAAATCTAAGAAAGAATCAAAAGATTATCCATTAATAACGCCCCTAATCGTGCGATATGGCTTTGAACATTGACCCATTAAGTCCGTTTAGGCCTCTCTACATTTCTCTAGAGGTAATTGTCAATTAAGGGGGCTGCTATTGTTTTATGCCAAATTGTCAGTTACCTCAGTCCTTTAGATAATTAGGTCCATAACTATCTTTTTCAAGAGATGATGGCTGTTTTGTTCTACTAAAGCCGGTGAGGTAAAGAGGAAAAGTAGGAGGATAAAAAAGAGATGATTGAAAGATGATGAAGAAGAGAGGAATGAAACAAATGAGAAAAAAAATTAGCTTAATTTGGTTTTCATTATTTAATAATCCTGATTTGGAAGGATTGCGATTTATGAGAAAAAAATATTAGTAATTTAATTTTTTTTTTTTTTATTTTTTTTTTATTTTAATTTTTTCTCTTTATCAATCATAACCCAAATATTTTAGAGAAAAATAATTTTTATAGCACCAAGGTTTGAAGAAATCTTCGCTTACCCCACGAAAACTTACAAAAACCTCATTTGACCAAAATTGACTAAACTTGCGCTAACTAAAAGTAATAAAACACTAAAATGCCCATGTATGGAAAGTCTTTTCTCTCTCCTTTTGCTGTGATTCAATCAATTGCAATTCTTTTTCTCTCTTCCCCATTAATCCCAAGTATATGTGCTTTGTGAACTCAAATTAAGTACTGAAGCACAAGAAGAAACTTTCGCATACACAATGCGACTAGGGATGGACTTGGTTCTACCTATGGCCATGGAATACTACTGAGCTTTGTTATCAACTCCTCTCTCACACGGATGCATCGATCGATCCATTCACGCATTTCATTGACAAAACATCTAATTAAGCAAGAGATATGCAAGAAATAAGATATAAGATATATAGTTCAAATTAATATATTGAACTGTTTCATGCAACATAACAACGGCATCATTTCATTATTGGATACAATAACATCTGCTTTTATTAAAATCACAATATTGCAATCTGGAAAGATGACTCCATTCTTGAAGAAGCTTTATTAATTCTCCTACTCAATTGAAACTATTTGAAGCAACTTTTTCCTCATACTCCGTTCACCCTGCACCATCAATCACAAACATTCACATCTTTTTAATCACTAGATTCTCCATATTAGATAGCAAATCATGTTTTATCATGTAAATTTGCATAACATATAGTATTTAATCTGAAAATGAACTTACATGGAGCAATCAAGATCAGGGGTAAGTTTGTAAGGACAATTAGAGCCACAGATTCCAGGAAGTTCATTAACACGATCATAATTGAGTCCAGGGATCCTTGCAGCACCTTCCTTAACACAATTGCATTGAGTCCTAATATCTTCAGTGGTTTTTGAAGCAGCATTTAGTGCTCTAATGCCTGAACAACAAGACTGAGGCACAATACTTCCAAGGAGCCCGTAGCCTATGCAGGGAGTCAGCCAGATGGTGACTTGTTCACAGGTTATATTGGTTGCCGCATTAACCCTTACATGAGGAGGCTCAGTGACCAACATGGTCACAACAAGCACCACCATCAATGCCACTCTACCCATAATAATGGTTAATTAGAGTGCAAAAAGGGTATCCTTAATTTTTGTTGTTGATTTGTGTGGGTTTGGTATTTTTATGCATTATCTTTCACTTGGGCAGAGGCCTTTATATAGAGTTTTTAGTGTCAACTGTTGAGCAAGCTATATATATGGGGTTGGTCCATGGGGTTTTTGGTTGTGTTTTAACTTTGTGAAAATTGGGAGGTTTCTGTTTGAGTTAGTATGATTTTTCTGCATGAGATGATTGATTTTGGAGAAAAGTGTTTGAACTTTCTCTGTGGGGAAGGGGGTTTCGTGGGCTGATTGATTTTGGAGTTTGACTGCTGCAAAATGAAAAAAAAAACAGAAGGGAGCTCAGATGCGCTCGATTTCGTCGGACGGTTGTGATAGACCCTACCCATCACCATGAGCACAAGTATCTTCACAGCTCTGAGTGTACCAGCCGGGAATCGAAACCGGGTCTGTACCGTGGCAGGGTACTATTCTACCACTAGACCACTGGTACTTGGTTTGTTAGTGATTTCGCCTTAAACTATTCAAAAGTATTTAGCCACGTTTTCCTAGTTTTTAACTAAGCATAATCCAATTGGCAATTTAGTCTTCTTTGTCTCACCGCTAAAGATAATTTAACAATTTATCATGCTTTATTGGTCACTAAAATTCCATAGATTTGAGCGAAATTTGGTTTCTAATTTTTAATGGGAAGATCAATGATTTTATTAATTGATATTTTCATATTCATAAGATGATAAACATATTATTACTAACAATACAGATATCAAAGACCATTCTTTCTCTTTTTTTTTTCTACATCCAAAATTGTTTTTCTCTTATTTTACTCTATTCTCCTTCCAAAACTTCAAAATAAGAAAAATAAAGTATTTGTTTGGTACACTTAATTATAAGCGAGATAAAATGAGATTTCATTCCACTTTCCATTTATAAAAAAACATAAAAATGATATTATCTCACCATCCATGTCCTGTCAATTTCATTAAAAAATATTCCAAAACAAAAAATTACATGTACCCTTCGTTACCTCGCATTGCTCTCCATCCGCGTGATTATAGTTGATATGTGTGCATGTGTAATGCAAAAGAAACTCGGTCAAATTTTTTACAATTCTCCACAGCAATGTTCAAAACTTCTATTACCAACACTTCAATGTTTGAGAACTTCATTACACAAAACAGCAGAATTTGTGTGCTACAGAAAAAGGTGTCTCCGCAAACTTTTTTCTGTTCTACTATCTGAAAGTTCCTATGCTTGAAAGTGAAAAAAAGAACCCAGATGAACATCATCTGGTAGCATACACCCTCTTGTTAAAGCCAACAGAGGCTGACGCACGCCAGAATATACAAATTGCAATTGTTACACCACATCCACAATAACCTCACAGATACAAAGAACACAGAAGTAAATTAAGAAAAAACTTCCCTAAAGCTCACGCTACTTGCTAGCTTCTATTGTTACATTTACTGTCATATGTTACTCTATGTTTCGACCATCCTTCAGACGGCTAGAGGAGGAAAATCAGCTTCATTCATCAGATGGTATGACTCCTCTGCAACACTGGAAACAGACCATAAAGATTTAGATTTGGACCTAGACAACCTTCAACACAGATAAAAAGTATTTTTTTTTCTTTCTTTTTTTTTTTTTTTTTTGGGAGGTAGGGAGGGGGGGGGGGGGGAGGGGGACTGTAATGTGTGCACTGAAAAGTTTATGTTACCTATCTTGATTATTTTCAGGAACTGCTTTGGGACTCTCTGCTGCTGGCACCACTTGACTTGGTACAGAGACCAAAGAGTGTGATGTGGCCGAATCTGGCTGTGTGCTCCCTTCGGGAAATCGTGCTTCCCTTAGCTGAAGACCACAAGACCCAGATTCACGTCTCTGTGATGTGTGGGACAAACTATTGGCATTGGGAGACCCCCAAACTGATGAGTGAGGTCGGTAAGGATCTGATGACCCAGACTTCCCCAGACCTAGAGCAGGGTACTCTTCCTTTGAGAGCTCATGGCTGCTTTCTCCAAATGAATGCCTCTCCTGTGAATCTGTAGAAGAGCCATCAGTTCTAGAGTATCTCTGACACTGGGCCCTTGGTGCCAGAAACCTTCCTCTCCCTGATGACGGCCTATCCCTATTTGAACGACGATCCTGCAAAATTTTAATCATGACTAATAGAACTGTGGATAGCAGGTCATGCAAAAATTTAAAGAGAAAGCACAATCCCAAGTATAAATAAATATACCTCGTTGGGAATATATGTGCCCGTGCCTCGCAGCTTTTTCTTTTCTTCTAAATTAAAAGCATAACCAGATGGTGTGGAAGGACTCACAGGGTAATATTCTGGTCCTGATACACCATCTGCATTCATCAGAGAAGAAAAATTCTGCTTCAATGGTAGGGATTGCTGAACAGTTTCCCAAGGATTTTTAATCTGTAATTGAGGTGAAATGGTAGGATGGGGCAGTACATGTGCAGGTACTGCAAACAAATAGCAATACTGACCATATAACACGCTCCACAAGTGGTTTTCATAATTTCCACTAAGATCTAGCAAGGCTTTTGAAGATTCCAAGCTTCCAGGAATGCCAGCTAACTCTCTTTCTCTAGAACCAGGGGATAAATTCTCCGAGAAAGTATCAGGAGTGGAAAACGCCATACCAATAGGCCTAACACACTCATGATTACTACCGGAATAGATTGTATCATTCGCAACAGATTTTGTTGGTATTTTCCTACAAGAGTTCACATTTTGAGTCTTTTCATTTTTTCTAAGCAAGCCTGAGGAATAGAACTGTGGCACATGGTGATGTTTCCTCTGAAACAAAGCATCATTGTCTCTACTCAGGGGCAAACAGCCAGATGACTCATCTTTAGCATCCCTAGTGAAACAACACCCTGAAACAGCATTTCCATCTGCAAAACAGCATGATTCTGGCATTGCCTGTGAGGAAACCACTTCCGATGAGTATATTTCTGATTCATTTCTGAACCCACGCGCAACTTGGACTCCTGATATCTTAACATCACTGGAGCCATCAGACAATGATGTTAGAAGCATGGTGTCTTCAAAACATATATCAGAATATGATGATGATGATGATGATGATGATGATGATGAATGGTCAGAATATCCAGCACCAAAACCTACAGCAGGGTCTTGCAGACAAGTCCAATCATTGCCTTCATGCCTCTCCAGAGTGTTCGCGAAGAACTTATTGAGCTCATCTGCAATTCTTTCTCTTGGCAACAAAAGGATCTGACCAAGAGTGCGAGCCCCATACTTAAAAGCACTACGTATCCGATAGAAATTGCCTGTGGAAAACCAGTATCATCATTACCATGAGAGAACACAAGTACCTTAAGAGCAAAAACAAGGAACTAATTGGTAGTATTTCCCTAAAAGCATCATGGAGGGGGTGGACTCCATACCTCTGTTAACACTGCGTCCAAGATTGTTATTTTCTTTCAGCGGATCGATTATATTCAGATGCTTCTGCAAAAATGCCCGTGAATTTGTCTCAATCCCCTTTGATGGAACAGAGAACATCTGAACACATTTTTCAATAAACTCTTCACTGAACAATAGATCATCCCCCCCATTTTCCGGAATCTCAGCTGCTGAGAGGAGGAACCAATCAATTAACCAAACATCTACCAATGTCACACACACAGGGATATTTCTTACCTACTAAGTGAGGCAGAGAGGATCTGCAAACCGGTCCATTTAAGCTGATACAGTAATTCTCCCAGTCAAACTTGCTAAAGTAATCTAGAAATACATACAAAACCTGTGCGAAATGCAAGTATTTAATAACTCAAAATTGATGCACACATAATGAAGCACCACTGAATCATGCAAGTATGTACCGCTAAAGGGCCATCTAGAGAAGAATGAAATAGATGGAAGATGTAGAGGACCAATGTTTCTAGAGCATATGTTGAAATCAAGCCATGATGAGCACCAAGGATACGACTCTCATAATAACACCATGCTTTTATCAGAATAATGCTGCGTTTAAAGAGATGATCTTTGCCAACAAGATGATCAACCTGCATAATGAGAACATAAGAAATACCACATTTCAGGAAACAAGAATTGGTATTTGTTTTCAATAGCATTTGAGGGTATAAATTCAACCGCTGAGATAATAGAGTCCGACACAAAGCGAGTCATTTCAAATGCAACGGAACCAAAATAGTAATTAAGACATGCCATTTTCATGGAATAATTACGATAATTAACTTACAACAGAGTAGACTCTTTTCAAGTGTACAGCTAAAACTAAAACTTAAAACAAACTCATTCAAAATACTTAGTTTAATAGATAAAATAATTTGTGCTAAAGCGGAAAGCAACAGGATAACGTCATACTTTTAAGCGTGACAATAAAGTACCTGTTCAAGAAAACACAGTGTACAAAGTCCTCCCAATTGGTCGAAGGATATATCTACCACGATATTTTGCACAAGGCATTTCACAAGCTTAACCTGTTAATAGAATTCAGGAACACTTAGATATAAAGATCCAACACAGCTGGAGTATATTTATTTGCAAGGATAAAAGCACTAACTAGAAGTATAAATAATCACATATGATGTTTCAAAAACAATACTAAGTTATGATGTCATAAATGCAAGTAACAGTAACTTTAGTCTTGGGGAAAGGAAAATTGCACAGTGAAAATATGTCAACCCACATGCACAATCAAGTGAGTCTAGTGACTAATGAGCCAATCTACCCCCATGAACTTTGCTGAAAATGAAAGCATTTTAGTTTCAGAACTTCACAATGTTGATAACTGAACACAAGAGCCTTGCAATCATAAAGGTAATCTTATACGACTTACAGTTTTGTAGTGAGAAATTACTAATCAAGCAACAACTATTTTCTAGTTGTAGATAAGAATTACACATTACCAGAGAATTCGGCCTGGACTAATGAGGTCTTAAAATTTAACTGGCCAACAATACTTCTCCCCATAAAAATAATTTAACCAACTTAAGAAAAATATTTTATCTTTCTGGCATTGTGATAGAAATAAAAATTTGACAAGAGAAACCTCATTTAAAAGAGAGAAGCTGGGGGAGAAAAAAAAAATATAGAAAGAGAACAAAAATACCTTCCATGTGGCCTACATTTCAAAAGAGAAATAAATTATTATTAAAGACATGATTATATATATATATATATATATATATATATATATATATATATAGCATTATCAGCATGTTATAAAATCTAGCCCTCAATTTTACTTAACAGCATCATAACCAGCAGATGTCTTTTGCACTAGCTTCCATCCAAGAGATAAATCCTACAGGTCAATCTACACACTCATCAGTGTCCTAGAACGCCAAGAAATAAATCCTACTCAGAAAGATTATGATTTCTATTACACTATGCAAGACTTGCCCCAACCTACATATGGGAAGTGACAAGGTTAACATTGAGCTATTCCCAAAGAACAAACATCTATCTTAAACAAATCATAAGGAAAACAAAAAGGAGAATGCAAATGTGAGATAGACTTAAGTGCCAGACAGAAACTAAATTCCTATATAGAACTGAAAACGATATCAACTAAATCAGAGTGGACTCTAAAATATGGCATCAAGAAGAAAAGTACCTCAGCATCAATACGCTGAACATCCTTCACTTCAAACCACGCATCTTCCCTTTGCTCTTCTCCCCTAAGAAGAGCATGAACATCAGAGACCAGAACATCCTCAATGGCTGGACTGCTAAGGGCAGTCAAATCGATATCACCATCAGGGAGGTACGTTTTCAGCGGAACTGACCCATATGGGAAGACCTGCGTGAATCAGAATAGAGAAGCAACAAACTCAATTTATGAACAAGCAAAACCATTTGATATCCAACACAAACCCCATGGAACCCTGCAGTATAAATACCAAGGATGAAAGAAGAGTACTTGGTTCTAGCAACAGCATATCAATGGACACATGCACTTAAATACACAATACGTTTAATTGACTAGCAAGACCAACTTGATCTCATCAATGAAATTGAAGTGCAATGCAATGAAACGCAAAAAAAACAAATGGCGACAGCGGTAATCATGTAAGTCCTCCAGTCAAATAAAGTTACAAAATCCAACCTCTTTATTCACAAACTCCAGTTTGAACCTCATCGGCAATGACCCATTTTTCAGATGTATCTTAGTCCTTCACTGTTCTTGCTCTTTATAATCAGCCACGACGTCACACAAACCATTCAGTAACTCTTCAAACCTTGTTGAGATCCCTTCTGGTAAATATTTGAGTAACAATACAAATTTACAATAACCACATGCAATAGCCATAACATTCTTCACCCGATATCCAGACAGCAATGCAATCTTAAAAAGTTCATCCGTCCATTTATTTTAAGGCATCAAATTGCAAAGTCACCCAAACAAAACTATAGAATATAGTACTTGTATTTTCGGCAGTAGGATGAGTTATTATAACTAAATGAAACAAAATAACAGGCATTGCAAGAATGTTCCCTCTAGATCCTCATGGCGAGAAATGCATACACAATTCTCAGTTAAGGCTCACGTCATGCAAAATCACAATTAGGATGAAAAACCAAAGGTCCAGGAAATCTTTAAAAAGAAAACATAATAGAACTATCAGAGCACAATCCAGATGCACATAACAGTACAAATAATTAAATATAAAACGGAACAGACCAAATTATGACATAACACTATAAATGACAAAATTGGAGAAATGAAGCACAATAAGTAACGGAGAATCACCTCAAATCCAAGATAATCTCTGATTAGTCCCTGAACGTACTCTATAACCTCTCTTCTCTTCTCGTCTGCAACCTCGGTGGGTTGAATCCTACAGACAATCTCACGGGTCGCTTGCTCTGCCCTCTCCCAATTCTCCTCCGCAATCGAAGACGGGGATGGGTTCGACGCCGGAAATGGCTGCGAAATCTCCAATAACGGGCACAAGTGACCTTCTCTTGACACGACACCGTTTTGCTGAGGCAACGAGCAAACCTGAAGATCGCCCATGGTAACTGAAGATTTAGAATTCTACAAAACCACACGATTCTCTGTCGGTAGTTAAAAAGGACCTGGGTGAGAGGAGAAATGAGGTTGGGTTTTGTGGGCTTTGTTAATTGAAAATGGTAAATGGAAAGTCATGTGAATTTGTTTAGTATTGTAAATGATATATATATATATATATATAAACAGGTGTTGGGTTTGTTAAAGACATATCCAAAGAAATGGTCTGTTAAGGAGAGAGAAAAACCAAACGCCTTTAAAATGTCTCTTTCTCTGTGTGTGATTTTGATCTTTTGTTTGTGATTCTTTGTTTCGTGACGCCACGCATGGAGAGCGAAATGGTTAAATGAAAACAAATTTCATGATGAAACTTGTTTTCGCTTTTGGTGGAATTGCAGAGATTTATGGGTTTACAGGATGAGATGATGACGTTTGAGCTCTTGCTTTGATCAATACGTTGCCGTTTTTCAGATATTTCTTATAGGGAAACCAAACGTTTGTGATAGTACTCATAAAACTGTGTTAAAATTGTTAACGTCATGAAAAAATACAACACTAATCTTTATCACATTTGCCCTCTTTTTAACAAATAAAATCATCGCAAATTCAATGAGAGAATGATTTTCTTAAGTAACCGAAGAGATGATTTTTTGTTATTTTGATTCTGAAACTAATATAAGTATATGATACTAAAAGCCAATCAGAATCCGCAGGAAATAAATATATTTAGTAAACTAATATAATATTAAAACCCAACCAAAATCCGCAAGAGATAAATATAATTAATTTTGTTCATATTATGTTTGCGAGTTGGTAGCATGAGCGTCACACTTATTTTTTTTTAAAAAAATAAAAAAGCACACGTACCTTTTTTTTTCTTAATCGACTTGATGCAAAATTCTTTTTGTAATTGGACTTCAAGATTTTATATATCACATCATTGAGATTTTTTTTATGGAGAGAACAAATCAAATTGGTGTAAGTGTGTTTACTTTTGACAGATTTTTTTTTCTTTGCAAAATAGAAAGATTATATTATATAAACAAAATTACATCCAAAGTATTATACAAAAAGTTTCTTCTGTGTACCTTCTCAAGGTCCGTAAATTTATATAAAAAAAATAGAAAGATTATATTATATAAAAAAAATTACAAATTTATCATTAAAAATAAATGTTTTAAAAGATCCATCTTTCCTTTTTTATTCTTTCTCAAGGCCAAACATTAAATAAGGAAACCAACTCTCTTCCAAAAGGTGTTATAGATCTCAAGCCTAAAAATTAATTTGATTAGCTTATCGAGTTAAACTCAAATACCTTAAAGTTGTACTCTCAAACAATTCGATAAAATATTATCGAGTTCGAACCAATACTTATATTTATTAAATTAAAGTCGGGCAATCCAAAGATTGAGCTCGGACTCGAATAAGCTCGTTTGTTATTGAGCACAAGCCATTTGAAAATTTATCGAACTCGAACTCGAACTCAAGCTCGATTTTTAAACTCAGTTTAAACACTAATAAGCTCGTTTGTTATTGAGCACAAGCCATTTGAAAATTTATCGAACTCAAACTTAAGCTCGATTTTTAAGCTCGATTTAAACACTTGTTAATTTTAAGTCAAATCGAGCTCTGAATACCTACTTGACTCAACTCAAGTCCACGCCAATGGCTACTGGCTAGCTTCAAAGATTTAGCAGCACACAAGACATTGCCTCATCATCAGCACCAAGCTTATTCATTTCAACATTCAACTGCGATCCTAGAAGTCAAACATTAGCTTAATGAAAACAACTGTGCACAAATAAACTTGTAGGAAGAAAAAAAATCCTGCATTCAGCTTGAAAATACGAAAAATGCTAATTCCTCGAGCAATGTGCATACATTAATACATGGCAGATTAAGTCGGTTCTAATTTCTGATAGGTTATCCAAATTGTAATTAAATACATGATTGATGAGATCCTCAACAAGGCCCGTTACCATAGCTATAACCACTCGAAATCAAGCAAGATATTGTTTATCTATGCAACAACCAATATAATTTTGCTAAACTTAGCTCATCACTGGAAATAATGCACAACAAAAAGTTTAAATAGGGAACAATAACAACTTTTCTTCATAAACTTCAATAAAAACTGCAGGGGGGTTGCTTCAGCTATCAACACTAATAGTTGAAATGCATAACATTAAATTAAGCTAAGTACACTAAAAGCTATAATAGTATTAAGCCTCAAAAACAATGGCATCCTAAAAAAATTGTTAAGTATAGACGTGCATAACCAACGGTTTCAAGCTTCAAAGCACCAATGCAGAAAAATGCAGCTGGATTTCAAGTACGAGCAGCAACTGGTGCTCCAACGGGGCGTCCAGCTTGAGCAGGAGCACCAGGCTTTGGAGCATCCTCCTGCGACAGTAACAAAAAGAGATGAGGAAAAAAATCACTTAACTAGGCACCAAAAGAAAGAGAATCACTAATCAGAGAAGATTCTTAGAAAGTGAGAGAACTCATCTTACTAAATTTCATAATTCGAATAAAACACTAAGTGGAAAAGGAAAAGGTATAACTTTCATAACCATTTTAGTTCAAGTAAATATGTGGTATATGTCACAGAAAGAAGAAATGTAGAACTCATCCATACCATTCAAGACACAACACCAACCAGATTAAATTTGACTAATCTCAATAATTTGATTAAACAGATCTTATTTATGCACTTATCTGACACGAGATAATTTTCCCTCAAGACACAAGCTCAGACAAAGATAGAAACAAGAGAGCCCAAATAAGCCGCTCATTGCATGGAAATTAGAGAACAAACCCAACAAAGTGAAAAGCAACAAATCAGTTAAGAGTGCAATTTGAAGAACTTACCCTGCCTCTAAATCGCTGTGGGGGTTCACGAATCCTCCTATTAGTTCGAGACCTTACCCTCACAACATGAGAATGGATGGCGCAGGAAACACAGTACTGCATCTTAATGTACAGCTTTGGAAGAACGTAAGCTAACAATAGCAAATCCAACAAGAAAAAATGCCTAGTTAATCTCCACAATCATAACCATAACATCTAACGAAATATTTTGCTTTTTCAAAAACAAAATGTTAAGCGATTGAAATATTACTACTTAGTACTTACAGTCATATATACAAGCTTCCTGGACATCTCTAACAGCAGCCTGCTCAACAATGTTCCTCACCAGAAACCTCTTGATAGATTTGTCCTTTAAAACAAGAAATAATAATAAATGAAACTGGGTTTAATTTCTTCAATTTCTTTCGTGTTATTCACAAAATTTATTGATTCCTCGAAGCCAATAAAAACAATGAAAAAATATAGTTTGAATAAGCTTCAGTCCAGGTAGTTTTCTTGTTTCTTTTTTGTGTATGCTCGTTCAGGTTATAAGTACAAAATAATCAATGATTCAGCTTATTGGTTTAGTTTTCCATTCCTTTCAGTTCAATTTCTATGTAACCAAACAGAAAAATATGAGGCGATAAATAGAGAAAGAGGAAACTAAAGTACCTTGGGGCAACACTTGCCACAATTAGAGCAACGAACGAACTTGAGATGGCCACGGCCGTGCTTGTTCCTACCTCCGTTCCTTCGCTTGAAAGTCTATAAATATCATGCATGCACAGAAACATTGAGAGAAGAGAAAGATACAGTTAGATGGAGTTACTTTATGAATAATGAAGAGAGAAAATGGCGCCAAACTATGGTGCTCTTACCAAGTTGATGGCTGGTTTATAGGGGGTAAAACCCTAGCCCTGAATCTGAAGCTCCTGGCTCGCACCTCGCACCTCGCCTCGATGGTTGTTGCAGGGATAAGTGGCACAAAAGGAGGGAAAGATATTGCGGAGTAATTTATATGCTGTTTGATTAGGGTTACTAGCATCAGATTTAAGGGATTGGGTCGGGTGGTGAAAATTACTAACACGGGTCCAATATCTGATGGGTTGAAATACTAATGGGCTTTTAGTGAGGGAGACCGATTTCAGCATAAATCTAATTTTATTTCAACTTTATTTTTATTTTATTGTCTACATTTTTCTCACTTAGGGCGGAGTGTCGAAAATTCATCGAGGAGACAAAGTTTACCATCCGTAAGAAAAATCAATTTTGGTATACATTAATTATAATATTATATTTTTTATAAAAAAAATTATTTAAAAAACCCACATATTTATACTGCTTTTAAAACAAGTATTATTTTCTCTTAAATCTTCGTATGCAAATTAGGGATGCATTCCATGGTTTTAGCGTTGAAAAATCTAAAATAATCAAACCACTGTTGAAAATACCTTTACTAACCCGTTTGATGGATAACCCAAACCAAAATCAATTAAACCGGTTTGATTTTATGGTTTAAGATTTTTTTAAATTAAAATTATTTCAACAATATTATATCAATATTTTAAGTATATAAAAGATTTGGATTATTGGTATGATTCGGTTTATTAAAAATTATTAACCTCGACTCAAATTGAAATGACAATCCTCTTGAAAACTTTAAATTTAAACTAAATCAAAAATAAAACTTCAAATCAAACCGAACCAATCTTAATAATCGGTTTAGTTCAGTCCACGGATTTGCGCACATGTTTAACCCCGGTCAAAACCCGTTAGTTCCAAAAGTGTCTTAAAAGTTATTCTTATTTTTTGTTTGGAAAATAAATAAAAAAATGTGATGAGAAAATTAAAAGATACATTTACCCTTTATTTGGACAATTAAAAATAATAAATAAAAATGTATAACACATTTAATCATTTAATTATTCATTAATAAAATAAATGTCATAAAAGTAAAATGTACAATGCTAAGTACAATAAAATTACGAAGGATGTACAGTCTCCATCTAAATTGTCTCAAATTGGAACTAAAAATATGGGGATTTGATGGAAAACAAAAGGCATGTAACCCCCAACCCAAAAGAAAAACACATTCCCTTCCATATTAAAACTTCCATAATTATTTTTTTCACTTACAGTTGAACAAAAGAAAAATCTAAAACTTTTTGCAACTAAGAAATCATAACTCTCCTATGTACAATATGTTCTCCACTCAAAAATAATTTGCAATCTGTTCAATCCAATAGTGTAAAACCACATACAAAACATAGATTCAATAATACATTATACTGATCTGTTTACCAAGAAAAATATGTTACAAAAAATCTAGGATTGAGAAATTTTAACCAGTCTTGGAGACTCGGCTCCACACTAACACAGGTGTTTTATGACAGGCATCTTGTAATGGCATAACATGTTACTATTACTACTGACCATCTGGTGAGCATGCATTGTCAAATTTATACACTGATCTTATTTGAGGCACTGACTAGAAAACTTATTTCCTTCACACATGTAAAATTTAGCAGTGCATAACAGGCTCAAGGTGAAAAAAGATTTTAGTTGCATAGTTAATGTGTTTTAACTATCATCAAATGAAGTAAATCGCATCAGAAGCACAAGATTTTTCCTTCAACAAATTATTTTGTTTAACAAGACATTATTAAAGAGAAGAACACTGCAAAAGAGCACGTCCACAAAAACTTATACAAAGAGCATCTGAACGAGATGGGAAACTCCCCTCCACACACTGAACCTTATTATTCATACAAAAACCTTGACAAACTCTACATTAAGTCACCTTAAAACTTACCAAGAGAGCTTTCTGACCTCAAGGACACTCTTTCTCGTACACTTCACTTGCATACTTCCAGTTAATAACCTTCCATATGTTCTTCAGATAGTCTGGTCTCACATTTTTGTACTGCACCACCATTATTCAAATTTTTTAGACTTAAGTAGTACCCAATAGCATAAAGCAAATAAGTGAGAAAGCTGCAGGCCAAAATAAATTACACACAAACCTAAAAGAAGTCATATTTTATCCTCATCTGCCCAAGTCTAAATGAGCATAAGCATCCTACCAATATTCTCCTCTATCAGCTTACCAATTACATCATGCAACAGGCTACCAACTATTAGAACACCTCAGTGGCCCAAAAGTTAAACCCTCATAAGAATTTTCACCAAATTTTGTCAAATCTGGACACTCAAAAACAGTCCTAAATTTAGGGTTTCATGAGCATATAAAATACGAAGACAACAGATTCACCTGTAAGTAGTATGCATGCTCCCAAACATCTATCCCGAACAGAGGAACTAGAGTTGATCCTTTAGTTACAAGTGGATCCTGTGAGAAGTTAATGTCGGCCAAAATAAGTTGCGGATGTTTGACATCTTAATAAGAACATATGTACGTATACAGAATAGCTTAAAATATTCAAAATATAATCATCATCAAGTAATTACTACTATCAACAAAGTTCTTATCAAGAAAATACTTCAACAAGGTGGAAACACCATACCACCATGCTCCATAGTGAAAGGTACACTACCGGGAATGGTGGATAAAGGGCAAAACAAAACAAGCCATGGGGCTTCGACGCAGAAGCCGAAACTTCACGGTTACCAAATAGAAGCAACTAGTTTCTGAACGGCAACAAGTAACTATTGACTCTTCAACTCTTTATGATCTCCTAGTCCTAGCATGCAGAAAAAATTTCAAAAGGAGCAGCAAGAATCAAACTTGCATACACTTTAGTTTGATCCTAAAACCTATAAATCGTCTAGCACCAAACAAGAGCGATACTAAAATCCTCACAAAATTCTCAGGATAGAAGAAACATAGTTGAGCTTAAAGAGAGACAAAAGAGAGGGAAAGTTTGAAAAAGAAAAATTACATGGTTGAATAATTTAGTTACCAACTTCAAAATGATCTTGCACTAGCATAAAAAATATGTACAATAACTTTCAACTTCACAAGCAGACCCAAAAAATCTTAGTAACATTTTCAACCATAAAGCCAGAAGCCAACACTTCCACGCAGAAGCCTTGCGAACTACCCAATTTCGCTCTAAAATGGTGCACCCTTCAACAGTCAATACAATTTACCAGACAGTCAAACAAACCAAACAATTTAAGCTACACTAACCCAAAACAAACACCCCTAATCAATACAATTTACCAGACAGCCAAACAAACCAAACAATTTAAGCTACACTAACCCAAAACAAACACCCCTAATCAAACAAAAAGAAAACGAAAAAACCCAAAACACACATCCACATTAAAATCATTGGCACGAAAAAATAATTAGAAGGCCAAATTTTCTTTGACAATGATGATAAGTAGCAAAACTCTAGCAAAGTGTACCTGATTTGCAGTGGTTTCTATTGAAAGCTTCTTTTGTTCTACATCAACAGCAAGCCACTACCAAAAATTTCAATACACAAACACTGTTACTTATAACTCGGAGGTCTCGATATCCAGACAATCACAAGTAAAAACATAAACATAATTCAAAAGAAATTAGTAAATGGGAAAAAAAAACTAACCACCCATCCAGAGCCTTGCAAAGCAGCACCTTCAGCATTGACTTTCTGAATCAACGCTTCGAGAGAACCCAACTGCGTGTCAATTTCATATCCCAAGGACCCCTTTGGAGGCTCACCGCCTCCTTCCTGCCAATACCATTTTTTGTAGTATTATGTTTAGCAACTTACACCGATACCCAATACATAATCAAAAATTTGCAAAAGAGACATGATATGAATATCGACTTACACGAACGGGAGTTAGATTCTTCCAGAAAATCGAATGGTTTATATGACCTTCAAATGAAAACGTTATTTAGTAATCGAAAACATTTTCATGAAATTTCAGATACGATTGCTAAAAAAATGAAATAACGAAAGAGAAGTGGAGAAACGGAATGGAACCTCCGCCGTTGAATTTGATGGCGCTCTGGAGTTTGACGACGGTGGAGGAATCTCCATGGGCCACGGCTTTATCAAGCTGCTCTAGGGCTTTGTTGTAGTTGGTGACGTAGGTCTGATGGTGCTTCTGGTGATGGAGCTGCATTATATCTCCGCTTATGGCTGGCTCCAGGGCTCCATAATCGTAAGGGAGGTCTGGTACTGTAAAGGTCTGCAGTTGACGGACATGGCGTAACCCTAGCCTCAGGTTTCTGCTTAGAGTTGACAGTGCCATCGCCCCAAGATTGATTTTCTCTCTCTCACACACGCACACGCACACGCACACTCTACTAGGAAAATGGGTGATAAGGAGGAAGCGTGAAACCAATATTTTGGGATATTTTTATTTGTATATTCCTCCCATAACATGTCAGAAATAGCAGTAGGCTCCCTCAATAATCATCATCAATATAATTACTAATTTGTTTTCGAATTCCTTTAAAAAAATTGTTATCGAATTAAGTTTTTGGGATTATGACTTTTTTTTCTTCTTTTCTGCTTATAATTTGTTGTTCACTTTGTACTTTAGTAAAAACAATTTATAATTTATAAAGCATTTTTTAAACAGCTTATAATAAGACAATGATAAAATTACAAATATATTTTTTATTTAATAAAACAAATATTTTTCCTAATAAATTCAATTCCATAAAATTAAAAATCATCTTATAAATGTTTATATTTGTTATTCTATTAATTATCCCAAACGAACTGGTCCATATCCTAGAAGTGAATTTTTGGCTTCGCACCAACATGAATCTAAGCTTTATTTTGTCATGATGGCATTTAAAATCGAACTTCAAATATTATTTCCATTAAAAAAAGTGTAACAGGTTAATTAAGCTGAGCCACAATAACATGACAAAGCACCAATAATGCACAATAACATGATCGGCAGCAGGCATAAAGCCACACAATTTATCCACGAAGCCAATCGGTTACTCTTTCATGAAGCTAGCAACACACGCATCTATCAGCGAAGTCGATTCTTGAACCACTTGATCACTGCTAAGCATTAATTTTTGCTATAAAACATTGTTGTACTAGAAAAGCAAGGTGGATTTTAAAGAATAAAAACCAATTGCCCATAGGATGAATCAACTGGCTCATCTAGCCACCGTATAAACTTAACCACTCTCCAAAGTGTTGGCTAGAGGAAAATGGGGGGTAAAATTTCAACATTAAGGCTACATGCCTTACAATTTCTTCACATATTAAAAACGATTCTAATCAGAAATAACTACCAAAAAAATTTCAGCACATGGGAGAAGTATACATTTACCAAATCAAGTTCTACTATGATGCATCCCCATTGCCATACCTGATTCGTACAAAGCTAATAACCAAAACTGCTATATGTAATAAGATGTTCTTTCCCCTACGAATTTGGAGATTACTATAATAGAAGTTGTAATCACAGAACACCCATGCTCTTGCTATGCAAAACTCAGTGACCATTGCCAGCAACATCTTCATTGCTGGAACACTTTCGCTTACTAATTTTGATCTAGGGTGAATGAATTAATAAAGGTTGGGAAGGCTTTATGCATGCAGATCCTTGTTTGAACTCCATACAGGAGTTTTTTGAACAACACCATCTGCTAATATTCCGCTTCCGTTGTCCACACCGATTAGGGGATCAGATTCACTTTCCTTGACCTAAATCCCATAAGAGAGGAATATCAGTAAAGAATTTTGCAACGGTATATCATTGTAGTAGTATCAGATCAAGGATAAATACATAGTTAAATACAACATTACTAAAGAAAGGGCAAGGGAAAGGAGGGTGAAAAATAAGATTTGATAACCATAAACACTCATACAGAATGCGGTAAGAAAGTGTATTCTACCTGGGGCAATTGTGTCGATGCTTCGCTAGCCTTCTGGCTTTCAATCGTGCAACAAAATGAATAAAGTACCATTCCAACCACAGCAACCAGGATGCCCAGAATATTGCGCCAGCTAAATGGGTCACGGAGTAGAACATAGCCAAAGGCCAAAACTAGGCATGTTTTCAGATGTCCTAAGACCTGATAGGTAACTGGAGATGTCTTTCCAATCACCAGAAATGTACTGAAGTTTACAGACACAGATATCAGGCAGGACAGAACAATGAAGAACTGCAGCCAAGATGATGCATATCAAAGATATCATTAGAAGCAACAAAATCTGGAGAAAACAGGAAAACAAAGGGGAAGAGAGATGGTAGTCATTCAATTCTCACCAGGACTTGAGGGGTGTACTTGAAAGCAAATACATTTAGGTTAGTCAAAAGCCCATCTAGAAATGGCCCTGTGACGAACAAAGTTAAAGCTTGATAAGGACAAGACTGATACAGAAGCTGGGTTGAAGAAACTTTGAATTTCTTCTGGATGGTATTTGTCATCTGAGCAAATTTTGGTTAAGATGATAAACCAAAAAAATTATCTGACCATGGGAGATAAACCAGACTAAACAGCAACAAATTAATTATAATTCTAAACAGGACACACTTAAACGGCACAGAATAAACAATGAATAGAAAAGGTCTCTTCGATTGAGGATACAATCTGAGCAATGCAGGTTGTAATAACTGCAAGCAGAGATAAGACAGAACCCAGGACATTGAGTTGAAGATCAGTCACTGTTGCGATTCCAACACCCACAAGAAGGATGGCTAGTGAAAACTGGATATTTCGACTGCAATAGCATGAGAGGGTATCAGTACACAGTTGTAACCAAAATACTAATAGTTTACAAAAAAAAGAACAGATCAAGACTGAATTACCTAGATGATTAAAAAGAAAAAGATGACATATATAAATGAAAATTTTTAGGACCCCGAAATTTGCATGTTCCAACTAACTGGAACAAAAGATTAATCCCAACAGCAAGGTAAAGCCATGCATGAAGATAAGTGAATGAATAAAGGCATTCATCAGTCACTAACTGAAACATGCAAAAGTTTCATAGAAACGTGTGGAAGCAGCCAGGGATATGAAGATCTAAACCTAAGGCATGCAAAATTCGAAGATTGAGAACAAATACAGAAATAAATTAAATGCAAGATTTCTCTGGCATAGAGAGCCTAGAAAACTGCAGAAGCCAAGCAAGTATTTTTAAATTTTATATGGGCAAGTCTGTAGGTCTAGCAGCATTTACTAAGCCTTCTTTTTTAACTTTATTTTTTTAACAAGTAAAATTGTATTAAAAAAACACCAAGAGGGTGCAACCCCAAGCCAAAGGCTATTTACAAGAGAGAGACTCTACAAAATCTAAAAGACCTACCTCATTTACCAAAAACAAAAATTAAGGGTATTGAACCATCTCTAATTACTTCAAAGGCTTCTCTATGCTGCTTTTTTAACTGTATTGATATCATCCATATGCCATCAACTTAAATTGCCATCCACACTCGTTTGCCCTACCAGCAGTAAATGCCTTCAGGCAATCTGGTATAATCTAGACTCTAAAAGAAATAATTCGTAGACCAATCTCCAAACAGCTACAGGTGCAGAGCACCAAAGGTTAGCATAGAATGACACTAAATGAATACAGGAAAACAAACATTTATCATACTAAATATGGAGAATGTTTAACACTGACCTGAATCTCTTCCTGAAGAAAAGGGTCTCCAAAAGGACAGTGCAGGGGATTATCGCCAGTTTTGTCATCTAATATAAAAAGGAAAAATAAAAAATTTTCAGAAACTGATTAAGTAGATATTTATGAAGAATCAAAGTGTGAGCAGGATATACATGGTATTACCAAATTCTGACGTCTCAACAGTGTGATTACAATATTATCTAAGAGCATGCATAAGTGGTCACGTAGTTTGGACACAAATTATATTTTACCTTATGTGATTCAAACTTACAAAAGATCACATTGCACTTGCAAAGAATTTTATTCGCCTAATCTTGTCTACAGTAACACTTAGGAAAATGAATTTATAATCTTCTCCTTCAGCATTGGTTTCTTATGCGAAGAAAATCATGTTTCACAACCATTTGACTGAAAATGCAGTGCTGGTTCATATACAAAATGTTGGATCATGAACCACAGCATGAGGAATAGAATATTACCTGATAGAAACCGACAGAATTGAAACCCAAGCTAAGGTTCAAAAGCCCGATTGATATCCCATTTAATATGCCAAATCCCATCACTGCTCTTGCATCAAAAGGCTTGTGTTCAAACAATTTCATCCATAGTGCCACATGAAGGGAACAAAACGTTACCAAAAGATGCCAGCTTGTCAAAGTTGTGGCTGTGCATCCCAGACATAATAAATTAGCATAAATGATCATGAATTGACATAAAAGCGATGCAATGATGATGATTCAAATGAATAATGCTAGCTCACACCTTCCTCAGCGTACGAGTAGTGATAGCATACAGAGATAACAATTGCAACTATGTATTACCAACAGCAACATGTACATCATCAAAACCAAATGGGATGCAAACCAGTAGCCCATTCCAGGAGGAGTTTCTTTAACTGTCCCAAAATCACACGTAATAGCATTTCTGCTTTGCAGGGTTTTATTTCTCTGGACTTTTCTTCTTTCAAAGATAGTTATTGAAAATGCATATTGTGTACATATCCATGAATAATTCAATAAGAAAGGTAACATTAGCTACATCCTAAATCACAAAATCTCCATACAAATTTCTATTCAACCGAATAACATAACCAGATCACGAGTCAAAACTAGTCAAACATATCAAATCAAAAGCATCAACAAAAAAAAAGGTCCAAACAATCAACTCTCTATAAAGTACAACAACTAAATTACACAATCATCAATCTTACCACAAGAATCTAGAACACATTAAATGAAATATAATCAATGAGCATCACAGTTGTGATATTAAAAATACTAAGACAAAAAAATGTTAACTCACCAAAAGTGAAACCAAGTGTGCTAATAAGCGCCTTGTTGCATATCACGATCGACACAGACGATACCACTGATAAACTCAAAGCACCTATTGTCCCCAGCTGGAACTTTTGGCTCTCGCTCATCTTCTCTCTTTTCTTCTCACTCTATTCGATCAGGATCTACAATAATTCACTAATCACCAAAACCAAGTGTCCATCAATTCTCCATCACAAACATGTACACCGATATATGGACCATATATAGACGCAAAAACTCATATACTATACGTATGAATTCGGTATTGATACGTACCTCATTCGCACATAATTTTCCCAAATTGACGGAATCAAAGCTCGAGCAGGTCGACTGTGACAATGACAGTGCAAAAAACATCCAAATGAGAAAATATAGTCAATTATAAAGAAAAAATGGTAAATAGAAACGATTTGCAAAGGAAATATCATCTATAAAACCCTAGATCTGCTACTTCGCGAAGAAATATCAACACATAAGGGTTTATGTTTGAAATGTACACACGCAAGCGGAGAGAGAGAATAGATAGAGAGACCTTTGAGAATCAGATAACTGAAATCTATAAATGAAGAGTTTGCATTTATATTGCTCTTTTATAATGAGGCGCTCTATTTTTGTATTTGATAGTCAGCGCTGTGTAGACGAGAGAGAAATGAAAATGAATTTCTATTGTTTTTTATTTTAGATTTTACAAAATTACCAAATTAAACGTAGCCCTTAAGAGAGGTCTTACACCAAATTAATGTTGCTGATGTGTCACGTTACCATGTGAGAACCAGTGCTAGCATTTGTCGGTAGGCTGTGAATTTTCTATTCTTAACAGATATTTTACCTTTTGCAAAACAACACAAAAATCTGTTACCAAATTCTTTTGTTAGAACAATAGCTGTTTATTGTCCATGAAGGCTTGGTCAGTGCTAAAAAAATCAATTTTTAAGTCAGTGGAATCATAAAATTTTATATTCGATTTTTATTAGTACGTAAATTATTTATTTAATTTATTAATTATTTTTAAAAAATGAAAATATTTGCAATTCCAATCAATATATGATTAAAAAAAATGCAATCTTGATAAAGTTAAAAAAATGTCGTTGAAATCTATAATCGACATTGAGTTTACTGTCGTACTTCACAAAGTTGCCCACTCTCGTTGCTTGCGTGGAAGAAAAGGGGCTCAACTTTAAATTTGTTATACTTTCGGTGGGTATGGCCGAAATCCCACTTGCACCTTCAAGTCAGATTTTGAGAAAAGAAAACTATAGAAGTGTCGTCCCAAGATACGATCAGAATCACCTGAATACGCCTCCATGTGTCGACGAATCGTGCGTGAATGATGCTTTCGGTCATTATTTTGCATTTTTATTTCAAAAAGTATGGTTTTAAAAAAAAATACTTTACTAACGCGACAAAAGGGTATTTTGATGAAAATTTTGTGATTCAATCCTAGCTCTCTGTTTAAATTTTAGATTAGTTGAACATCTATATTACCATGAAACGGACCTAAATGGAGTTGAGTTCAATTGTAGAGGATTCTTTTCCAAAGTACAAAAAAGCCTACCATTTTATTTTTTGATAATCATGTATAAACTTATTGTAAAATAAATAAATCATTTAGACATTACCTAGTTGATTCAGTGAGACTCCAGAAAAAACTGCAATGCAATGTTGAAAAGGATAAAGGAAAACAAGTTGAAAGGAAACTGACTTTATTCTTCATTGTTCTCTCTCAGTTACAAATATTATTTATAGTGCTTATCAGATCTTAGATGCAATACAATGATCAAGACTAATATAATGAATTGACTGTTCTAACTGTTTCTAGTAGAGTGGACTAACTAACTTTTAACAGTTTTAACTATTTTTATAACTGCCTTGACTTCATACATGATAGTCTTGAAACTTGTTAGGTAGCCTTATGGTTCTGGAAATTCTTCTGCTCGATTTTATATGTTCCTCTCCTTCTTCTATTATTTGCATTTGTTCCTCATTAGTCTACATTCTTTCAGATCATACTGCTATTCAATCTTTAGTAATCTGAACTCTTTGTTCGTTTCTACTTCCGTTGTTATTGTTAGGATTTTGGCTCAATTTCTACAAAGAAGGCTTCTAATTGGTTTGAGAAAAATTATTTCTTATTTTTTAGTTGTTTATTCTAGTAAAAATAGTAGTAATTTCCTATTATATTATTGATTGTTCAAGTAGTAGTAGTCTACCATGATGTTGTTGTTCTTTTCTAATAGTATTAGGAAAATATCATCTATATAAATGGGTCCCAGAAAAAATTTGAGGTACATTCATAATTTTCATATACATTATAAACTAGAGGGATTTACTACTAGAGCTAGGATGAGAGCTTTGGGTGTATTGGGGTTTTGGGTTGTCATAGAGGACACTTGCAATTAGAGTTAGGTTAAGAGCTTTTGTTGTATTGGGACTTTGAGGTAAGAGTTTGACAACTTTGCTCTTCTAAAGTTGTAGTTGAAGATTAATAAAGCAGTAGATTTGTTAGTGGATGTAGACAAAGAGGTTGTCGAACCACATTAATTATTGGTGTTCTTGCTCTTTATTTATTTTGCCTATTTAATTGTTGTGCTTGTGTTTTTTTGCCTAAGATTGAGTGCCTGGATTTTAAAGGTAAAATCCCTACAAGTGGTATCAGAGTTGTGGTTCTGATGGCAAAAATACAATAAGTAGGCATGATTAATATTGAGCTATTTGATTAATTGAAGATGGAAGAATGTATGATGAATGTTAGCTTTTTCAATTCTATTATCACTATTTTGTTTAGTAGTATGTTGATAGAGATGAAGTACTGCAACTGGAAGAAGATGACATAGTCATGATGTTAATGGTGAGCAATGAAGTTTGGATGGATGGGGAGGTTTCCGCGGTACCTCCAGAGAAAGATAAGTTGAAGAGGCTAAGTGTGTTCGAGGTTGAAGAATTGTTCGTGATTATATCAAAAGAAGAGGCAAACAAAGTGAGCGAGTGGAGCACTTCAAGGAAAGTGAAGGAAAGATCAAGATCTAAGTCTCTGGATTTTTCAAATAAATAGTGCATCTACAATAAAGAAGATGAACACACACAATTACAAAGCAAGGCCATAGTGGAGGACTTGGAGGAGTTGAGTAGAATGAAGCAAAGCGATAATGGAAAAGCTAATGAGGATGATGAGATGCAAGTTCTTGATGATTCAAAGGTAGTGATGATAGATACAGTGAACGAAAAAAGCTTATACGTGTTGAATGAGAGGATGATTGCTTCGAAGAGTAAACAGACGAGGTGGGAAAACCAAAAGAAATGATCGCACCAACTAAAGAAAAAAGTCAAATTGGCTGATGATGTGGAAAATTTAAGTAAATGTGGAGATTTGTTAGGATTTTGGCTCAATTCACACAAAGAAGACTTCTAATTGGTTTGAGAAAAGTTGTTTCCTATTTTATAGTTGCTTGTTCTAGCAGGAATAATAGTAATTTCCTATTAGATTGTTGATTGTTTAAGTAGTAGTAGTCTACTATGATATTGTTGTTCTTTTTCTTAATAGTATTAGGAAAATATCCTCTATATAAAGGATTCCCAGAAAAGATTTGAGGTACATTCATAATTCTCATATATATTGTAAGCCAGAGGGGTTTACTATTAGATCTAGGATGAGAGCTTTGGGTGTATTGGGATTTTAGGTTGTCAGAGAAGACACTTGCAGCTAGAGTTAGGTTAAGAGTTTGACAACCTCGCTCTTCTAAAGTTATAGTTGAAGATTAATAAAGCAGTGGATTTATTGGTGGATGTAGGTAAAGAGGATGTCGAACCACATTATTAGTGCTCTTGTTCTTTATTTATTTTGCCTATTTAATTATTGTGCTTGTGTTTTTTGCTTAAGATTAAGTACATCAATTTTAAAGATAAAATCTCTACAATTATCAAGGTACCTCCATAAGGTTTCATTTTTTAGGCTTCAGTGACAATGTCCTATTCCACGGAAACACCAACTATCCTCATCGTGTTCATCATGATTTGCCTTTAGTAAGCAAATATTTCAACAGTTACATATAAACTGCGATACCAAATGTTATGCAAACAGGAAAATTGTATAACAAGTAATGACACATTGGATATTATGTGTCATTGTCCCCAATATCATTTGTAGCTAAAATGAAAAACGTAACTCAAAAGTCAAAACCCATTTGAAGATGACCCACCGAAACATAGAGTTGAAGGAAAAAGAGTTGAGTAATGAAAAAGGAATTGTATTATCACAATTAAGAAAACACTCTTGTTATACCCCTAACAAATCTAACTCTTACAATATAGTCAATGATTTAGAAATAAAGTAATTTAAAGGTCATATAAACGTCAAAGACATGACGACATGTTTTTTTACTAGAATTTAAAAGATCGGATCGAACTAACTACTTTAATGAACCAAATTAATCTATAGAATAATCCAGCAAAATGCACGACCTAACATGCCAAATGGGGACTATTAGTTGTAACATTAATTAAAGAGAGGGGCTTGAGGCTTAAAAATGGCCTAAGTGTGACTTTCAAGTTTTGTGCATCTTTTTCCTAAAGATTTGGTAAGCCACTTTTAAAGTTTGAGATCCAATCACTTTTATCCATTGGATAAACTCGTACCAAAATGCTTGGAGCAAAATGTAACAAACATTTTATTTTTGTGGGCAACTAAATTTTTTTTTGGTAATTTTTTTCTTTCAATTTTTTTAACATGGCATTGAGAGTCATATGGAATATATAATAAAAAAAGCGACAAGAAGAAGTATTTTGATGGACTCTTGCATGGTTTGTAAAAAGACAAGAAAAATATGTTGTGGTTGGAACATGATGTTATTACTAATTACTAAGAAAAATATCTTAATTTGTATCCTAAAAGATGAAGAAGATTATATTTCAAATCATCTTATTTCGAATTATCATAATTGATAAAAATAAGTGTGAATACAATTTTTTTGTAGTTTTTTTTCTCTTTTAATTAGAGTAATTTAATTATTTGATGATTAATTTAAGTATTTTTGAGGTATCGTTGGACTTAACAGTGAAAATGGTTTACGGTTTATAATATGATTTTTGAAGTAAATTATGATAAAATAGTAATAAAATTATAAATTATTTAATATTTGATAAAATAACAGTGAATATAAATTTTTCTTGACAAGTTTCAGATTTGTTGAAATAAAAATTATTTTGTAAACAGACATTAGATGTAAAAAAAATTCCTAGTTCCAAAATGGGCCTGTGTAACATTATTGTTGGGCCTCCTTCTAACCACTTGTAATTTATAGGCTCATTGCTTTGCAGTGCATTTTCAAATAGGCATGTTGAACACAAATAATCATGTGTTGATGCCTGGTGGCAGCAAAAATGTTGTGCTGATTTTTCTCTCTCTCGTCCTCTCTTCTTCTTCTTCTTCTTCTTCTCGCACTACCTTTATCTTGTCCATCACTCTCCATGGCCGTCCTCTACATCTCCAAGCTTTTTCGAGGCAGAACAGTTTGTCACAATATGATTATCTGAATTAATTAATTAATTAAATATATATAATTTATTATGATCCATAAAAACGACACTACAAAAGAAAATGCCATATAGCAGATCAGTTCTTTCTCTCCGACCCAAATCATTTCTCTCTCTCAAACCCAGATTTAAGATTCACACCTAAATGCTAATAGCCACCCTTTATGCTATTATAAATATTTTTTACACTCACGGCCTCACTACACACTCCAACTTTTGCCTCTTTGCAAGAAGCAGATGGTAAATATACTGTAGAGAATTTTTTTCTCACTACTCTACTTTGAATTGGGAATATGAAATCAAAAAAAGAGTGAACATCTTAAACGTGAGCTCCTTCAAAGGTCTGTCCAAACTGCCAATTTGCTGGCGCCACGTTGTGGCTTGTGATGGTTCTACCGTCACTGGTGGTGACTTGAAAGGAGAGGCTTTGGCCATTAAGGTAAGAGTTGCTCTGCCAGTTCTGGCCCCAGTTCCTTGACATTGGTTGCCACCCTGTTCTGGATCCTTTGATTGACACTGCATGAACATCTCCTGCGCCTCCGACGTTGGTGATCAGCACTAGGTTGAAGTAAGAGTGCCCATTGATGGTAATTCTTATTCCTCCTTTTTTCACACAGGGCACCCTGCCAATATCAAAATTGATAAAACATTAGAAAAATCAAAATTGTTCTGAAGTTAAAACCAAAATAAAGATATGCGACAGAGGGAGACTACATACAAGTTGGTTATGAGAAGTGGAGAAACGTACGCTAATTAACTTAAATTTTCTTTACCTTCTAAAGACAACAGGGACAATTCCAGCTCTGTATTGTGCAATTTGCAAGAAAGCAGGCTCAGCCATATCAAAGTGCTCCAGAGGAGGATTGCACCACCCACCATTGTCATTAGACAAAGCAAAGTTTGGTGGGCAAAAGTTAGTAGCAGTCACAATGATTGAGCCAGGGAGGCACCACCTTGGATCATTGTTGCATCTCATTTCATAGCAAGATCCACAGCTCAACCCATTGTTGAACAGAGCTGTGCTTAGTGCTGCCGTGCTTGTTCCATATCCTTGGCTATACAAATTGCCATACCCACATGCTCCTCCTGCATTATTTTATAAGTCCCCATATCAATACCTATCTTTAATTTTTTAAGAAATCTTTTACATTGCTTTTGGTAGTAGAAATCGAAGCTTGAAACTGAAATTGCAAAATCATAGTTTTTCTTTAACAGTTGACAACAAAATATGATTCCGTCCTAATTTCAATTTCATACCATCAAACATAATGTTATAGTGTATAAAATGTGAAGGGTATATAAAAAATAAATTAAGTATAAATAATTCTAGACTATTAAGACTTACCCATTGTGCCAGTTGCATCAGCACCACCATAAAAAGTGGCATGAGCATTTTGCCAGCCTCCATAATGTGCAGTTGTGACTTGGATTAAGTTTGGATAGAAGAAAAAGATGAAGGGAAGAAAATATAAACAAAATCTGTGGGCAGCCATATTTGTGATTTTAATGGTTTAGAAACAGAGGAGTTTTTCTATAGCTAGTTATCTTATTTTAGTGAAAGAAATATGTTGTGAGTACAAGGTCTGAAAATGATCCTCCCCTATTTATAAGTAAACTTAATTAGTGGGCTAAAGACAGACGGCCAAGGCCACGAAGGGGGTTGAGGATGTCAAGACAGCACATGCAACAGTTCTGGCTGGGTTCCTCACCAACTGTTAAGTCGCCCCGCGTGTAAGCCAGACCCCTCCAAATGCATTTCTCAATCCTTTTGTTTTATATAAGTAATTAATTTTAATATTTCGTTTTTTTCTCATGCTTTAATATTCTGATCAAATAGAACTTTTTGTTTTTGAGGTATTTTTAATAACTTCTTTTGGTCCTGATATTTTTTTTAAGCACTTTTGGTCATATTTTTAGTTAAATTTGAATTAATATATGTATATTTTCACATGTGTGACACTCACGATAAATTCATGTAACCATTAAAATGTGAAAAATTATCATTATCTTAATTTTTTTTCATCTTTAATCAGTGTGTTAATAACTTTATGATGGAAAATATATATAAAAAAAAGATCAGAGGCAAAGTCAATAATCTCAATTTTAAGAAAGTTGGGATGCAAATTCATGTTACCGTTAAAATATGAAGAAAAAAAAACGATATTATCTTCTCCCTCACTAGTTAGCGTTATAGAGACTTTAAGGCGAAAAAGATAAAGGAAGAAAGAGCAGAGATGGAATCAAAAATTTCAATTTAAAAAAAAAAATTAGAGACGAGTTTTGGTAGAGTCCAATTTATACTTCTTCTTTTTTATGTATAAACTTTGGAGGGACGTTTGACCTCTTAAAATAACACAACTTTATTCCAAATTAAGGAACATATTTTTGTTTTTTTATATATATTTTAACAGTCACATATATTAATCGTGAGTGTCATATGTATTATAAATATGTGTACATCATTTTAAATTTGATTAAAAAATATGATCGAAAGGAATTATGGAAAACAATATTGAAACAATAAGTCCTATTAGATTGATTTTTAAATTTAAAGATTATTTTGAAATAATGATAAAAATATATAAAAGTTCGGTGACAATATCCCGTTTAATTTGATTGGAGCATGTTTTTTTTGTTTGTTATTGGTTCGGTGGTTGTTTTCTTTCTAATTTTGTTTCATTATGGATAAGTAGAGGCATAGTGCCTAAAGTTGAGGAGGATTTCTCGGTTTGATAATGTTTAAATAATTGAGTTTAAGTCAGTTAAAATTTTTATTAATAACTTTAATTTTAAGATCTCATAATTTACATTAACGTTATTAATAAAAAATTTTAAAATTATTAATAAATTTTTTTACGAACTAACAAATTTTTTTTTTTTTGAAAATTTGAGGGTAGGCACTAAAAAAGCGATGATAATTTCACTGGATTAATTTGCACGCATGGAAGAATTTCTTGCTTTATGGAATATTCAATTAAACTAGTGTAATGCCCGGCACGTACAGTGAAATCTTTTTAGATTATTTTTTTATTAAAAGAAACTTGATTTAAAATATTTTTGTAAACTAAGAGTACTGATTATGTACTATATTTGCTAAAAGTAAAATTATTTATATTCTATAAATTTAATTATTTTAAATGAATGATGATTTAGTATTTCAGTAAATGTGTATTATTTGATTTTTCTTTTTGTTTTCTTGTTTTAACATCATTAACCCATTTGAGGAATATTTGGTGGTTACAATTTATAGTCACGTGACGATAATTGAATTATCTTAATCTATCATTTTCCAAAATATATTACTTGTTAAAATTTGATGCAATCTTTTTTTTTAATTGAAATTGAAGTTGGAGTTTTAATGAATTTTAAAAATATATAAGATAGTATTTACCATGTTCAATTAAATTTTTATAATTTAAAATCATAAATAAATTTGTTATAACATATGAGATGCAAGAAGATTATATTCGTATCATTAACAGAGTTCCATTTTAAAGACTACTAATTAAAATTAATCAAATAGGTAATTAAATTTTTTTTATATAGAATCTCAAATAATTTATTAAGGATTTGAATATATAAGATATAAAGATTGTTAGGGTTATTTTATTAATAAAATAATTAACTTTTATTATTTTCATGATTTCTATAAACTAGAAATTTATTTGAAATGTCAAAACATATAATCAAAAGTAATTTTACAAAATATTGGGGTGCAATTAAAAACACTTCAACCATTCAAATAAAATACAAACAACATAAATTTTTTCTAAAGCTGCCACTTGTCTAGCTCACATACTTATCTTTAAATGGATTCAATTTTTAGTAGTACGAAAACATTTGGTGTTGAATTTAAGTTTAATTAAATTTTTTAAGACAAAAATAATCTTTTTAAATCGATGTTTAAAAGAGATTTAAGTAAGTTTTTCAAAAAGCAAAAGTTATCTTGATTAATTTAAATAAATTAATTTAAACTTGTTTAAATTTAACTTAAAACAACGTTTAATGTCATCTAAGCATTATAAACAAATAGAATTAGGGTATGTTTGCAATTTAAGTTTAATTGTTTTATCACGAGAACAAAAAATAATGATCAAAACTGCACTTTAAATTGAAATAACTTGCACTTGATTGAAAACCAAACTACACTTTTGCCAAAGAATATTACTGTCAATCCCGAAAGGGTTAGAAATTTTCATAGAGAAATCTAAACAGTCAATTGCATTAATCTAGATTTCCTCTAACTTGTTAGTTTATCCTCTAGGCTCTAGCTAATGATTTACTATCATTTAATTTTTGGATAAATCGTTTTTTATTGCCCTTTTAAAGCATTTTGTTATTTTTGGAATATATAAAATAAATATATATATATATATATATATATATATATAAAATATATATATAGCAATTCACATTGTACCATATACAAATTTAATCAAATTCTCTGGAATCAGGACATGGTAATGGTAAACAGCAAAATCTTGACAAAGATATATATCAAGCTAGCCTTTTTTTATTTATTTATTTATTATTATTACTTTTTTTTACCACATAATATCGCTTTCATTTGTTTAGTTTCTATTTTGTTTAATCTTATATTTTTGGTCTTTTGGAAATATTTTCCTTTTCTTTATAACAAAGATGCGTGGTCTCTAAACAACCAATTTCACCATGAATTTAAAGATAGTCACGAATCGAGTTATTTACGAACAGTTTATGAATATTCGATTTAGTTTGTTACTTAATTGTAAGTAGAACTCAAATTTTAAACTAAGTTTGTTTAACCAAACAAATCGAGTTCGAACAATAAAAGACTCGATTCATTTGTCTCACTAATTGGTTCGGTTATAAATATAATTTTTTTTTTTTATCTTTTTTCCATAGATGACGGATATTAATAAATTAATCAGTTTGACAATTTTATAAACGGGTCCTACCATGTTAGGAGCACATGCAGTTTCCAGCTTTCGGTTCTTAATTATTAATGCATCATTTTCACTAATCTTGGTATTAATTATTTTATAGGTATATACAGTAATAACATCTTAATTAATGAAATTAAATGAGAACGGTAATGATTCAAAAGACCATTACAAATAATAAAATATATTTCATATCACAATATATATATATTAGTATATTGTAGATGAACCAGACAGTATCTTCCTACTTCCTATCTCGATCTTGTTTCCTTGTCAAAATCTTGCTCCCTTGTCTATTATATGATCTTCGTTTTTTTTCTTAGTCTCGCTTTAGATTGATTAATCATTAATTTTTTGTCTACTCCTAAAGAGAATATTCTGAGCTGGGTTTCATTATTTTTTCACTGACACTAAAGGTTGTGTAAAGATGAACATTATAATAATGTAGGTTTACACATCTATCCAATCCGAGATATTTTAAAGTAACATTTTTTAAATTAGTTTAAAAGTTTAAATTTGATTTAATTACATACCAAACGAGACGGTAATGAATATACATTAAAAAAAAACTTTCTTTCATCACTAATAAAAAAATATTTAATTAAATAAATGTATACACACGTTTTGTACATGGAGTATTATGTGGAATAGAACACATGAACCTCCTAAAAAATGTAAGTTAGGAACAAGACTTGCGATCAGTAAAGCTCCCACCACATGATTCCCCAGGAGATCTGTTCATCGAATTATATCCAGAATGAGGCCAAAGGAGATTCATTTAGTGTTTTGTTGTTTCGTTGAGGTTCACTGACTCCAAAACTTTTCCTTCCACAAACGATAAATCAGTTAGTTGGAAAGACATTGGACCATTATAGGCCTTTAAAAGCCTTTAATTATCTTCAACAACATGACTGCTCATTTACAACCATTGCCGGTAAGAGACTTCAGAAGACTGCCACCAAACCCCCTGCCCCCTCATCAAACAGGCCAACGGCCAACCTCTCCCAAAATAACTATGGAGAGATTCATATCTTGCATATCTAATTTAGTTAAGACCTGACAACTCATACAGGTCACATTCTGTCCGCACTAAGAACATCACAAGCTCTTAGGATAAAAATTGATTCAAAGAATGACTAGAATACCTTAATTATTTTTTCTCTATAAAATAAAATTTATTGCTACATGGAATGATGGACATATGTCGAATAATGTTGTTCCAGGCCAACCACCTGCCATCAAATTGATGCTTCAATGGTTCCTGAGGTTTAATCTGTAATTTTATGTGATCAACGGTTGGAATTTGTCTAACAAAGGCAATCACCTGCCGTCAAATTGAGGCTTCAATGGTTCCTAAGGTTTAATCTGTAATTTTATATGATCATCAACGGTTGGAATTTGTCTAACAAAGGTTTGGATAGAACTCTGATGACGACTTGAAGGCTGTGACGTCTTTGATGACCTCCGCAGACTTTGGTTGTGTTTCACCCTCTTTAAAGTCAGCGTTACAACCCCATACCCTAACTGCAAGTCTCCTACATTTTGGTGATGATTCTTGAAAATACATTTTATACCAGTCAATAACGTCTTTCTTCAGAATGCTTCTGAGTTCCTCTGCTTCCTTCTGCGATGAGTCAAACATATACCTGAAAATTAACAATTAACGAGTTATGATTAATTCCAGAACACCCCAAGCCTGCATGTATAATAGACATGATAAACAGCAGATAAACAGTACCTTTTATCGATGATTTGATTCCAAAATCGATTTGTTTCATATGTGAGAGATGCATCTTTTTCCAGTAGCTTGGCCACTAGCCCACTTCTGTAGTGCTCAAAGGATTCATCATCAAGCACTTCCTGAAATAGCAATAATTTTCAAATTCTGAGATGTTTATGCAGCTTATATGTATTAAACTCGACCACAACAATTCTTGCACATCTTGAGCATAACTGAGGGTTACATCCTTCACAAGTGAATGCTTTGAGAAATAACTAAAAAGAAAGTTTTGCCAATCATAGCAGCCCGTAAAATAAAATAAGATACTAAGAGGCAAGAGCATGTCACTGAGATCAGACTCAAGACTCTCCAAACAATCTCTCAAGCAATTTTACATCAATGACTCGAAAGAATGGCAATGACAGCTATGAACATCAGAATCAATCCATCAACTAAAACATATTGACACTGCTTACATTTGTCATAGTCTAACCATGAGTAACTATAAACCTTCACCCTAAACAATATCGAGGACATAATATTACAAACTACATATACTAAAAGTGAATTATGATGCTTACCAGCAATTCTTCCAGGCCACTTATGAAGTTGTCAATTCTACTCTGCAAATAAACTGGACTGTACTTGGAAGATTGAAGGCAGAAACAAAAACCATGAATGCGGTATGTTATTCGGGGGCTACATTCAACAACATAACCGAGCTGCTCTTTTGTCCTAGATGTCAGAATACATGAAGAATTTGAGAGAAAACATAAATATAAATCTCTTTAAACTTGAGTACGACATGAAACCACAACGACAAGCGTAAGACATCAGACAAGTGGTTGCATGTTCTTGACATAATCCTTGTGTCATGGACCAATAAGTAGTTAGCCCATTGTAGGTCCCATGAGACCAAGAATCTTTAACCTAAGAGTTATTTACAAGTATGAATAGCCTCAGAAAAACCCACCTGAGCTGATTAAAAATTGGCTCTTCCACAATTTCATCAAAAAGGTCTACCAAAGCCTTCAGTTTTGTTGATTCTTTTCCTACCTCAGGCTCAATTTGAAAATAAAGCTGAAATTGGAAATTGAATGCAAAACCAAGGGGAAAATAAGTAAATGTACTGGAGAAAACTTAAAAGAATAGAAGTTCATATTTGACTGAAATACCACAGAAAAGAAGGCCACTTTCAGCTACCTCAACCACAGAGTTGGTTTCACTCTTATTCTTTGCGCTAACATCTCTTACAAGGTTGGCACCAGATGGAAGACATAATACATGCTCTTCATGCCTCATTTTGACTGGGAGTGGTTCTACAGGAAAGTTACTCTTAAATATGTTTGATATGGTAACTGTTTCTTCTTCTAGCAAATTGCCATGGCAAAGGCCCTCAATGTATAGCTGCAAAATATGCACAAACAAGTAAAAATTAACTGAACAAATTCCAGTCCTGAAGCAAACTAGAGAAAGATTAGAAAACCAAAATCAGCCTAAATCTAAGTTAAATGATTTGTATCACACAATAAAATCAACTAACAACACCAGAAGAACAAACAGAAGTTTAATGAAACTGGTAACTTGTATTATCGTTATTGTCTCCATAACAATACTATAGATCTAATGAAGACACCTCATGCCTTTCCACATTTTTTTCTGTTCATCCTTTGTAAGATGTTATTGACTTGTATAGTTATTGTCTCCATAACAATACTATAGATCTAATGAAGACAACTCATGCCTTTCCACATTTTTTCCGTTCATCATTTGTAAGATGTTATTTGACTTGTATAGTTATACTTCAATTCCAAGTTTTGCAAACTCAAATATAAACATCGACGCATAGATTTCTCAAATCTATACCTTATTTTTAATCTCAAAACCCAAATTTCTATTTCAATGAACAAAGAAACAATATTTTCAAGCATTTCCAAATATTTGCTACGTAGAAATTGTTTGGTTAAATTGCTTCCAGCACCCCCCTCCCAAAGAAAAAACATTATTTTAGTCATATCATAAGCAGAACTAACAATTATATAGTGATTCTTTTAGTTTGCAGATAGCCAATAGGTACAAGCTCACTTGTAATCAGTGGCGGATCTAGAAATTTTTCTTAGTGGGGGCGACATATCTACACGTTGTAAATTATAAATATATATGCTTAGGAAAATGCTAACTTGTCCAACTTAAGGCACAAGTTAGCATTGTGCTTTAATTTTTTTTACCACAATGTTCATGGTTCCCCCCTATCAGTCTACCGCATCATCAAAGTAGGGATTTTTTAAACATTTTTTCTCTTTTCTTCTCTAAAAAATAGTGACCGAGAATCAACCCCACATATTGTCTACATCGTGTGGGGTGCGTGCGTTGTGACGGAACCAAACCAACTCAGTTTGACGGTTTAGTAGATCTGATCATTTTCGACTCGATAGTAGCGGTGGTTTTCAGTAATACTAGATGAAAATATGCAGATCTAAGCCAATCTCACACAAACAACACGTGAGGGTGGTCAGACAATCATTCAACCGTTTTTCTTTTATAAAATTGTGCATTCGATTATTTATAATACTCATCGCAAAAGGTTAGATAATTTGTACATAAATCTTTTTGAGAAAATTTCTAATTCTTCTAATAAAATAAAACGTTTTACATATGAGACAATTTGTGGGCAATTACATTAAGGCTCTAATTTAAACATAAATCTAAAACTTTTGAAATACATGGAAATTTTACATTAAGTTTAGAAAATTTATTAATATTTGTGGGGGCAATTTTAAAAATACATATATTATTAATATGTTTTCCAAACATTAAGTGGGGGCAGGTGACCCCACTACCCATAGTGTGGATCCGCCCCTGCTTGTAATGTACTCCATTTCGCTGGAGTATAACAACCTGGGTTCAAACTACAAAACCTGAGTCTGAACGCCTTCCTCATAGCCTGTCAATTTCTTTGATCCCAAGAACCATGGTTTCTTCCAAAACCTAAAATTCAAATAATTGGACAGCCCTTAGAATATGATTTCATTCAAACCTAACCCAAGAGAAACCTTTGTTTCAACATATCACTGAGTCCCTATATCCGTAGTACTTCTTGAAACGTGCATATGTTCATGTTTGTGCAACTTAGTCTATGAAGCTTTTGCAATAAGAGAGAGACATTCCTTATAAAAAAATAAGAGAAAGAAATTCCCCTGCATTTCGAGTTTTAGACCCAAAAAAAAAAGATTTTCCTAATTCCTCTTGATACCTCCCCTTTTGAGACTTCTTAATGTTGGATGTACCTATGTGATAAGGTCAGAGAAGCAAAAGAAGCTGTAAACTGGAGAATGCAGTGTTGTTCACTAACCTGGGAACGAAGCTCAGGAATAAATGCTTTCAAATCAGCAAGACACAGGTCATTTAGAAAAGACAGCTTCTCATCCACGTCATAGAAACTCTTACACAGAACTTGCAGTCTCAAGTATGATGAATGACTTAAAGGCTTCATGTTGGTGTTTCTTAAACTCCTCTCCATGTTCTCTTTAATAACCTGTTAGATTCATTGTCAGTTTATTCCAGACAAGAAAAAGCTAGCATTAAACCATACATATTTTCCAACCTAATGAAAAATCAACTTTCGATCAAACAAAGTTGTGTGGTGACAATGTGAAGGTACATTAACCAAAAGGATGAAAGAAAAAAAAAAGAACCTAAAATCTAGTTTAGTCTTTATTTTGTTATTTGTGTGATAAAGCAAGAACAACTAATCAAATTGCAGCTTCCTTCCTAAGCATGCAAACTCATATAGTATTTAATTTGATGCATACTCTAAACGCATGAAGCAGAGAAGGCACGAACAGTATCAAGGAAGATTAAAAAAAAGAAAAAAGAACAACATATATGCACCTTAAAGCGATCATTTGTTGGCAGAAAAGATTTGGCTATCACCAAGACTTTAGACAACAGAATTGGAAGTTTATCATTAAAACCATAAACCTTTAGCTCCAGCTTGTCACCAATTACTGATACAGAAGTTTCCAATTTTGCTATACTGGCCTGCAGACAAAGAATAAAGATTCCTGTCGGGTACAGAACTTGAATGCCTTACTAAAAAAAATGAGATCAGAAACTAACGATCAGTACTGCAGTACTTGTATAAAAGATAATGATCAGTACTGCAAAAAGATTAAGCATCAAATAAACAAGTTTCACCATGAATAGTTCAGAAGTCAAATAGGATACATCTAAAGTTACTTCCCAACAAATTAACAAGACAAAAGGTAAGCAATTAACCTGATATATAATCTCATTCAGCTCGTCTTTAAGCAGGTGAATAAATAGTTCGGTCAAAAGACAATTCTTCACATTATCGTATCCCCCCTTCAGATTTATGCGGAAGTACGCATTTGCGCGAGGAAGTTTGAAAGTATTATCAAGCTTGTACCAGAACTTTATCAGTGGCTCATCAATTATACATCTTGGAGAAGATGCATTTGCAATATTGTTATATGTGCTATCGGCACGAATGGAAAAATCCAATGGAATGAATTCATTCTTTGGAGGCAAATGCAATAACATGTCAATTTCAGGAGGGTCCTTCCATAATTCCATAAAAGATGATGGAATATCTTCCTCTATGTAGCGTGATCCAAACCAAGGCTCAGATTGGAATTCTGGGACAGAAATAAAACAAAATAATTAAAAAAGAGAGTAAGGAAATGCTAAGCCACCCAATCATTCTATGAAAACATAACTATATCATATAGTCAGAAGACCGAGTACAATTCGTTTGAACAGAATCCAGAAGTCTAGTAAAATAGTACAAGTGGAGCAGTCCAACAGATAGAAGCTGAGATAATGAAAAGGGTATGTCAAGTTCTTATGTTGGAAAATCTCAAAAGCACGAGACATATGCCAAGTTCTTATGTTAGAATATCTCAAAAGCATGAGACAGTCATTTCACAATTCTACACCTCACATCTGAGAGAAAAGTGGAGATTTTTGATAAATACAGCAGAACATAGTACATGGAAATGACGGAACTACAAAAGTTACCTTGTGACTTAATGGACTTCGATACAACATCTATCCTCATGTTTTCTGGTGTGAAAAAACCCAAAACATATTTTATCATTTCCTCATCCCACGTCTTGTACACATAGTCCCCGTAAATAACATGCTCTACTGGATAAATAAGTAAATTCCCTGCAATAAAAGATCCTCAATGATAAAAAAAAGAGGAAAAAATATGACTACAGAATCAAGGGGTAAAAATGACCAAGAAGAAAGTTCAGAATACTGTTATCCATCGTTGTATATAAAATTTACATGCTAAATCCTGCACAATTCAAAGCATTAAGATACCATAACGAATCTATGGCACATTAAACTATTTCCTATTACTCACATTCACCAAACTAACATGGGCAGTGCATACATAATTTAATACAATTACTCAACCAACCATTGGCATTTCTCTTTGCCAATATTTCTAGCCTTCTATCCTAACCTTCACCACTTGATGGATTTCCCCAAAATTCCTTGATAATTACCAAATAACTACTATACTCTTGACATGTCAAAATAACATGGCAACACCTATTCTCTGTCCTAACCTTCACTACTTGATGGATTTCCTCAAAATTCCTTTATGATTACCCAAAAACTACTATACTCTTGACATGTCAAAATAACATGGTAACACCTATTCTCTATCCTAACCTTTACTATTCCCAATGTGCCAAGAGCACAGGTGTTGGTCTACATCAACCATAAACTAATAAAATTGGAGCTGCTTGACGTGCCAAAATAACTACAGACACCAACATGTCAACACCAGATAATTGGAAAAAAACACATTTGAATTCTGTTGAAGTAATGTGTGGCTCAAATACTAGCTAGTTGCCACCGTATGATTCCCAGAAAGGGGAAGCCAACCAAGTGAAGTCAACTAATTAATGTTTGCAGTTCGCGGAAGGAAAAATCCATAAAATGCCAAATGTACGTACAAGAACTCCAGGTATACATGCATGCATGACTGCATATGGACTAAAGAAAAATAAAAAAGAACCATCCCTCAAGGAAGGCAAAAAATTCAATACAACAAAGTACTTAATGTTGAGGGTCTAATACTATTAGCTCTTTAATGCTGTCAAGCAAACACATTTGCAGGTACTTAAACTATCTTGGACTGTTTGACACCAAAACATAATTTTTTTTTAAACTACAAGACAGCAAAATTAAATGAGAACAATATCCAAAGCGCAATGGAAATAATATCAAGTTTCAACCCTCAATAGCACAGAAAGTATGTCTAGAAAAAGCAATTATTATCTGAAAAGAACACCTCCATCTAAGGCACATGGCGGATCATACAGTAGAGATGCAAGAAAAAAATTAACAAAAAGGACCTGCAAGTTCTGCAGCATAATCATCCTGAGGCTGCTCCTCTGCAAACCTAAATTCCATGTTTCCAATATCCTGGAGTTCCTTAAATATCCCTTCTTGGGGAGAAACTTCTTGCAATAACTTAAGATATTGATAAACAAAGCCAATGATGTCAAAGATCTGCAAAATAAAAGTCATTATATGGTGAAATGAGAATTAATATTAAGGAAGCACGTTAAAACACAAAAGATATAGTTATTATTATTTGATACACAGCATAAATCATGAAAGTCAAAGTCCAGGGAGAACAGTAGTCACTACCAGGACCATCAGGTTCTCGTAAGAGGCTCTAGGTTGGCGGTAATAGCTAAGTGACAACGAGGCCATGCACAAGCAGTAAAGCAAATAAGAAGCTCACATAAATATGTTGGCTGGATACATAGGTCCTTAAGCACTCTAAATGAGCAGAGTCATTAATATATAGAAAAAAGAAAATTCACCAATCCATCCAAATAGAACTAAATGGTCCACAAACAGTGGTTGTGTGGGATAAACAAATTTTAACATTCCAAAAATTCCTCCAGGAAAAGAGAAAAACTGGGTTGGTTTCCTACAGCATAATAAATATGTACATTAAGATGCTACCTTTTCCAAGCCGGAGTCTGTCAGGTGTATGGACATGCCAAAGATATAAGCTATAGAAGATCGGTGCATTCCTCCATCTCCAACACCAGCAGATAGAGAAGTTGCCCATCCTCTAGCTTTGAGAAATGAGTGCAGGCTTCCTCTGCCCTCTGAAAGGAATAAATTTTGTTTACAAATAACACCCGAGCTAAGAACATGAGATCAGCCATGTAAATTCATATGAACCTCAACGGAAAGGAAAGATGTACTAGAAAACTACTAAAAATGTATGATCGCCTACAAACTAAAAGAAAAGGAAGGGTCATATGATCCAAGTAACCACATCAATTTCAGGAATGCCCATGGCCCGTTTGGGATTGCTGAAAGAAGCCAGCTTACTGCTTTAATCAGCATCAGATAATCAGGTACTTAAAGGGGGTTTATGATATAACCATTCGGGTAATAAGTGCTGAAGTTATAAATAAGGTGTGCACGTGTTTGGTAAAAGAGGGCTGAAATCAGCTACTAGATGTAAGAATGACCAAAAAGGGCATGAGAGGATCTGGCTTTTAGTCTCTGTTTCGCAGATTGATTTATCAACTTAATTTTGTTTAAATAAGTTACTTTCACTTATTTAAATGGAAATAATTATATATTTTAGTAAATTATAATTTGATTATTTTTTTAATAATTATATGCTAAATTAGTGTAATATAATAAAAACTAAATGAGTTAAATACTACCGTAATAACTAAATTAATACTAATAACAATATATGAAAAAAATTGGTGAATAAACAATATATGAAAATATTAATAATTAAATTAAACAAACTATAAAAAAACTAAATTAAACAAATTGAACTAATGATTTAATGAAACTAATTGAATATTCATAATTAACATTAGGAATTAAATTACAAGGATAATTTTAATTTTATTTCCATCATCAAAACCAAGGATAATTTTAATTTTATTTCCATCATCAAAACCAAGGATAATTTTAATTTTATTTCCATCATCAAAACAAAAAAAAAATCAAATCAAAATAAAAAATGAAACCAGCATGGCCGCTGCTGTGCAGAGAGGAGAGAGAAGACAGAGAGAAGAGATAGAGAGGGAGACAGAGAGAAGAGAGAGGAGACAGAGGGAGACAGAGAGAAGAGAGAGGAGACAGAGGGAGACAGAGGGAAGAGAGAGGAGAGAGGAGAGAGAGGGAGACAGAGAGAGAGAGAAGGGAGACAGAGAGAAGAGAGAGATAGAAAAGTGAAGAGGGAGGAGAAAGAGAGAAGAGTGAAGAGGGAGGAGAGACAGGAGAGTGAAGAGGGAGGAGACAGGAAGAGAAACATTTCAGAGGTATTATGGACTTTTACTTGGTCAAAGGGACCAACTTAAATCAGCTAAAAAGTTAAGCACCCTTTCCCCAGTTTCTGAAATAAGCTCAAAATCAGCTTTAATAACCCTCCGATTATCTCCTCTAAGCTCAAGCTCAACTAAACTTTCCATTACCCTTTTTAACAAGCTTATAAGCTGGTTTAACAAGCTTAAAAGCTAAGCAAACACCCTCTACAGCTGTTCCTTTAGTTTTAATCTTTTGTTTTAAACTGTATAACAAGGTAGTAAATTAATTTCAAAAATATGTAATAAGATCTACATAGTGTAGCCCCTTCAGAGTTCTAAATCTAATTAAATTTTGCCTCAATGTTGTATCAATGATGGAAATTCCTTTACATCAATTGCCACAAATCATAGATCGAATTCTTGTAACACATTTGTGCATCCTCATAAGAGGATGGTAATACTTAAAAATGATGGGAAAAGGGCTCCCTTATCATTAAACATTACACAAGGGTATTACTTAAAAAAATAACATTATGCGTGGGTGATGCTATTTATAAAGTGCCAGTGCAGGGTATTCAGGATTATTCATTGTGCATAAAAATTATAAAAACAGCCATCTTCTATTATAAATGCAGACACATGCTTATTTAATTTTTGTGTCAACGGGCATTCTTTTGTAAATGACCTAGATTTAGTTGATTTTGTGGAGCTTTTCTCTTACAGGTAGTCATTGTACATGGGTTGCACCCCCTTGATGCGTCTTTTTATACAATTTATTTACTTATTAAAAAAATGCTTACATGTAACAATCTAAAATAAGACAAAATAGAATATCTTACCATGCCCCATGAGATGGGCTAAATAATCTTCTGACTTCTTCAGATAGTCTTGGCGAAGGCACGGTAGTGTCCATGTCAAGTCGAGTATGTGAACATCTTTAACTGCCTCTAATCTATAAAGCTTACGAGATCTCCAGATAGGACCTTCCACCATGAGATCTGGCTTTACTTTAGGACCTTTTCTGACATTGGCAAACAATTCCATAAGCCAGCTCTCAAGTACATCTAGAGACTCTGCAGCATTTGAAAGTACTATAAATAAAATAGGCGATATATGCATGCTCTCAAAGAAATTTCCATTCAGTTTCCACTTCTAAATGCAAAAAAAACTGCATCTAACGACTTGCAAAACTGAAAATTTTGCACTACTATTTATAACACCACCACAATCAACCTTGAAAATCCGAATCTACTCCCATGACAATCACCACCTCTAACTAAACATTTCACCAGGCCACATAGAAACACAGCTCCAACCTTGCCTATCCACTGCAACAAGTGCCAGCATTAAAACCACTCATACACTGCCAATCCCATTGCTACCTCCACTAACCATCCCAAGGTTGCTGACCTTCACCACAAATGAACAAACTTTTGCCACAGCCCCATATTTGGCACCCCCCAACATTATCCATGTTACACCCATCATTTCTATGGAACTTGGTATGGTCATCCATAAAACAACCCATACTTCTACATATGACAATTTAGTGGATTCAGTTCACTAAAATGAATTTACCCAAATGACCAAATCTATTCCACATTCTAGATGGTATGTTATACATAATATGATTGTCTTACACACGCAAATGTAAAAAAAATATGCATTAAAGAATCGTTAAAAGGTGAACTTACCCCCTCCAATAACAACTAGTTTCATCGATCCACCATGGTAATAATCTTTATACAGTTTCAAAATATGTTCCCGCAGATTGATCCCTTTATCTATGGCATCAACTAGGCTTTTCTTATTCCCTACCAGTGCAAGCAAAGGAAACACATGATTTTCCATCAACAGACATACATATGGTGGAGTAGGAAAAAGATAATGGTGCAACCTTACCGCAAAAGAATCTATTAAAGGGGTGACCAGGTCCAGACGTATGGCATTGAAGTTGTTGTAGGCGGTAAGCGTCATTTTGCAAAACTTGGTTAAATTCTACAACCAATTTGGTATCATGTCAGAGTATACCATTCAGCATCAAAAAATATCAGCGGCACAATAAAATTCATTAACCTTGAGCAATTAATTAAAATGTAAACTATTTTCTTCTTCTTTTTTTCTCTGACAGGTAAGCTGACAAGTAAATTCAGATATATAGCACATACCTGAATCTACAGCAAGTACTTCTCGTTCCATGGCTTCAATTTTCATGAGGGGCGAAACAAAAAACTGAGAAAATCTGATAAAGAGAAAAGATCAATAAAAAATTTAAACAATTCCATGATCCGGAAAAGCATCATGCCAAAACTACACGATTAAAAAAAAAGAATAATATCCTCAATATTAATACTACAGGGCCATGCATTTCAATAAACATCATGATATACATATTATACCACATAAATTCGATACTAATTTTGATTAGGCATTTAGGAAACTGACTATGATCAACCCATATGCATGAAGTGGGCATCATTACATAACTTGTAAATAAGTCAGAATAGTCTTGAAAAAATCCTTATTCTTGCAAAATGAACTCCAACAGAACCATTCACTTTACAATTGCACTTGTGGCATATGCATTATCATCATAGATATTTTCTAAATTTGAAATATTGATAACAATTAACAAGACATGAACAAGATTCATCAAGGAGGACAACAATCTTATTTCCTTATCCAAAAGGGGAAAAGAAGAAGCAAAGACACTTTCTGGAAAAGTTACCAAAAACTTCATCCTTGAAGAGATTAACATTTACCTTCTCAAGGCACCTAGAAGAAATTCTCGCTTAACTTCAAAATGGTAGCAGGTATGCTCCGTCTCTGTGTATGCATTTGATGACCCACCATGCTTGGACAAGTAACTATCATACTAGCAAAGGAAAGAGTCAAACTGATAGGTTGAACTACAATTCTATTAGCGCACACAATTCAGACCAAGGTTTAACTTAAACAAGAAGTATAACTGAAGCATGCATAACACTCTAGACCAAGCGAAATCAACTATTGCAAGGTTCAGTTAAAATCAACAAAATAAAAAAGTGCAACCAATCTTATGAGATGCAGCATATACTATGATAAAGTTTGCTTTTGATTTAAGATTTTTTTTGATAAGTTGCTTTTGATTAAAGATAATGCGAGACTTCTATTGTGTTAGCAAGATTCTTAAAATTTTCTCCATTATTCAAACATGTGAACATCCCAATCAGCCTCATTTTAAGTGGGTTACCAATACAATAGCTGCATTTGCATTTAGATGAAGGAACATTGAAACAAACCTCATTTTCATCTGGGAAATCAGTGCTCCCCATGAAGAGCATGTGTTCTGCAAAGCATAAACTCGTGAGCAACAACTACATGCCTAAATTCGTAGAACACCACATTGATAGTGAAAATAAATGAAAAATGTTTTTTTTTATCTATCATGCAAAAGAGATAATGAACTGGGGAAAATTATGAATTAAAATCGAGGTCCTCTCATTAAGAAATTGAAGAGGAAAACAAAATTCCCAAATAGGTTCAGAGCAATGACATAATTCAGATAATCAACACTGTTCAGACTTCATTGCAACTACAGCCAATATTCACTTCTATTGTTAGGACCTCGCTACAAGCCGTGCTTCCGTCTCTAGTAGTTTCCTCCACTTCCCTTCCTTTTTTTACCTACCTAACCGTTTGGAACTCTTATAAGACCCGTAGTCTAGCACGTTGTCACATGTTGTAACACAATCACCTCTCTAAACCCCAAGCACTTCCACAGAAATATTATTTTCAATAAACACTTCACCATTAACTTTTCACAAAGCAAAAGTTAGTATGTCTTCTCTCTCTAATTCATTCACCTCCTCCTTTCAAGTCACACCTGTAATGTGTTCGCATAGGAGTTAGTGCGACTAATGGTCAAGATTTGGAGATTTTCATGAACATTTCATCTCCAATTGAGATTTTTCTTAAATAACTTTTTCTCTCAAGATACACCATATGGGGCAATGCACTACTAAACCATTGTTCTAATGGCAAGGATCCTACAACCAAACATATCCTCCAGATTGTCAACTGAAAGACAGGAAGTCACCTATAGTCAAGGACATGACTGAACAATGCAACTTGTGCACATTGAAAAGAAGGAAACTTTCACATCAGATTTCCCTCGTTCTTATTTTGATAAAAATATAAATAAAGCAGAGCTTTATTTTAAGGTGAATGAACCTACCTAGAAAATGAGCGAGACCCTGTGCCTCATGAGGGTCAGAGAAGCTGCCCATGGCTACACACATTGCTGCCGCTGCCTGCAAGAGAATTAACATACAATCTCTGATCAACAACCCAATTCCCATGCTGAAAGAAACATTAACATACACACAGATTTCCAACACAATCAGGGACGAATCCAAAGGGCGCATGAGGGACACTTGCCCCCTAAGGATTTTTTTTTAAAAAAAAAGTTAAAGAACGTTCAACATAATAGAGATAGGCCTTAGCAGTGGCTCAAGTGCAGCAATTTATGGTGGTTAGAGTTGTTGTCCCAAAAGGGTTCCCTTGCTAGCTCAGATAGCATTTATTAAGGCCTTAGCAGTAAAGGAGGATCTTCTCGTGGCTCAACAAGCAGGCCATCAACTTTCTTGACCAGCATTTAGCTACTTACGGGGATCTAATTGAAGATATTAGAACTCTGCAGCAACAGTTTGATTTTTGTGTTTTCTTCTCATGTTAAGGCCATGCCTTAGCTCAATCGGCTGGGTCTTAGTATTGAGGATTACCAAGTCTAGTTGGAGGAAGCTTATGACCAAGTTATGCCTTTAGTGCTTTGTGATGTTAGTGATTTGCGAGTTCAATGGCGCCACTGAACAAATTTCCTAAAAAAAATATACTTCGTATATAATAGAGATAGGCAGGCTCTCAAATTGCTCGAGTTTGCACATGAAAAAATATTTGATCAATGAAACCAAAAGTTGTTTTGGTAGTCACTTAAAAAAGCCTAACATAATTGTTGAAGTGTTCAAATGAGAGGAGAGCCTAATTGAAGATCAATAAGGTAACTGGGTTTATGTCTATGGTTAGTGGAACACAACAAAAAGAGAATGAAAAACTAGAGTCAAATGATCAATTTTAAATATAGTTTGACAAATTTTTAATCCCATGATAAATTTTTTTTGAATGAACACCCCTTCCAAAGTAATGATCCTGCCCTAAACACAATGAACAAAGAAAACGGAAAATTTCTCTTTTTTTCCTTTTTCCAAATAACAACAAAAAAGCTCAAACTTCATAACAGTACTCCCAATCCCAGCCAGATTCCCAAAAAAAAAAAAAAGATTCACCTCACTTCATTTCGTCATTAACTAAGACACCGACCTTTAAGTACAAAAAAGATCAAACTTCATAACAGTAATCCCAATCCCAACCAGATTCCACAAAATAAAGATTAACTTCACTTCATTTCCTCATTAACTAAGACAACGACCTTTAAGTATCTGTCACTATTAATCATCCAATTAGGAGTGCAATAACAGCAAATGCAGACTCCAAGGAATCAATTTCAGCTCTCAAATCTACACACACGCACACAAAATAGCAATGAGAGATGTACATAATATTTTAGAGAACTGACCAATGAAATCGCGTCAAATAGACACAAAATGGAAATTTTATTTTGAGTCCCACCGTGTTACCAATGAAGTTCCAGAAAATTACCAGTGGATTTCCTGACACAAAAAATATGCGAGCTCGCTGTACGCGTATCACCGCTCCACACGAAAAGGGAAAAACACTTAACTTCTTTTCGGATAGAGAACACTACTTTTCGGATAAAGAACACTAACCTTCTTAGTCTTTCCTTTTCCCGTTCCTTTCACATCATCATCATCAACTTCACTATCCTTCTCCTCCTCCTCGTCTTCCTCATCGTCCTCATCATCTCCTTCACTATCTTCATCATCTTCTTCTTCTTCTTGATGGAATTGTTCTAGTTCGATGTTCTCTAGGGTTGTAGAATCTTCTGGAGATCCTTCGGGGTAAATCTCTGGATCGTGAACAAGCAGAGCACATAGTCCATTCTCCAGCTCAATCACTCTGTACAGTCTCTTATCGTTCGGAGACTTTATCACGATATCATCAGACGAGAAAACGCAACGACTCATCCCCATTAATCTCTCTCTCTCTCTTCTTTCCTTTGAGTCTTTAACGCAACACAGAGAAAGATTTGAAAATATGGTCTTCTTCTCTGGAGTTGAATATGCAAGTAAAGAAAACCCCTTCTTCGTCTCTCTCAAAATTCGAAATGGCAAAACATGCGAGTGAGAGATTGGTCCATCAGCCTTTAAATAATAAGCAGACTAACAAACGGCATCGTTTAAGGATCAATCCATACTACACCCCAAAAAAAGAAAGCATAATAAAGAACGGCATCGTTTAAAGATCGTTCTATGCTAAACATGTCCGCCGTTTTGATGCACCAAATATAATTCTATGCTAAGCATGTCCGTCGTTTTGAAGCATTTGGTGAATCAACATCTTGCAGTAACTTTCGCAGATATGAAATGAGTGTCGTTTATAAAGTGCGCGCAGTTTTCTTCTCAAAGCCAAAAAAAAACAAAAAGGCAAAAAATTTTATTCCAAATTGCAACTAACAAACGAAGTATATTTGTTTGACAAACTTCTCACGCAATCGATGACCGTTTCACGTGACAATCACGTCCAAGATAGAATTTCTTTGTTTGAGTTCGATTGAGATCTTAATGGACTCTTAAAGGTTTGAACTATCAACGGTTGAGTCGCCAAACTCATGATCTGTCAAACAAACTCCGAGGGAGATCTCGTCAAGAAACTCTTTCCAAAACTCGATCTCACTAACGACACCACCTGGTTGGAGAAAACCATGATCCTCCGATCAATCTCGGACGGTTCAGTCTCTGCGAGATGTTCCTCGACTCCCTCAAGACGATCGAGAAGTTGGGTCCCAAGAAAGGTTTTTAAATCACGAACTCGATGAAGAGTGCTAACTGCGCGGAGGTCATGAAGTGCACGGTGGCAGGCGGTGGAAGAAAGAACTTCGATGTGGTGAAGATGGTATAGAGGAGGAGGATATAAGGTTTGGAGAGATTAGGGGAGAGTGAGTTGGTGTATTCCTCGGATGAGATTGACGAATTGAGAGAGTGGATTGAGGCGGCAGTTAGTGATAAGAGGGCGGCAGTTTGTGATAAGAGGGTGTGTGAAGTGTTGTTTATTTATAAATAAATTTTTTATTAAAAAGCTATAAGAGGTGCAAGTCAAACTAATTACAGTGGAAAAAGTTCATCAAATTTAAAAAATCATCGTTATTTATAAAAAAAAAAATTATATAAAAATTTAAAAGCATCGAACAATCAACAAACTATCAATAGAGTGAAGAATCAAAAATAAAGTCTTCTTGATCTTCTTGAAAACTGAAGTGTCCAAATTTCATCTACTAGCCGCAGCAAATAAGATAATTCCATCATTTTATAAACTATCTCGACTATCAAATTGCTTTAAAAAAAAATTAAAATGATCATTCGAAAAGACTGTTTCAAAGAAGATATCTCACTTTCTTGGTATGTGAAGAGTTGTTTAGAGAGGAACAATGCGTTAAGGTTGGTTGGAGTATATTTGGGAGGCGTTTGCGAGTATGAGGTCCCCATTTCTTGAAGTGCTGGTGAGGGAAATGAAGGAGAAAGAAGAGAGAAGGAATCTAATTTCTTGGGTAATTGATATTTTTCGTTCAAATTTATTCAACAATCATACAAACAGTGAGGGCAAAAAGAGTTAATCAATGCCTATAACATTTTTTGTACTTGATTTGACATGTCAAGTGTGTATTTAGAATAAATAAATTTTATTGACTTTATTTGTAATTCCATTACGTTTGGAAATAAAGAAAATTATTGAATTCATTTTGTGACATTTCCATATTGTTGGCATACAATTTTCCACACTACCTTATGCTATGCCATTTTGCTGTGTAACGAACTTCAACAGGTGGTAAACCTTTAACAGTGCTCTTTTATATGTTCAGGTTTGTGGATTTGTTCTCCCAGGGCCTAGTTGGGTTTGTCACTTTAGTTGGTTGTCTCCATATATGTTTGGATATTATGGTATTATAGGTATGGGAATTGATTAGGTACACACCATATACTCTGCTTTGTGCATTCGTAAATTAGAAGAGCGGTGAGGATTATACTTTTCATGTCAAATGTCATTCATAATTGTTAGAGTTGGTGCATACTTTACGGGACCAGATTAATAGAACCTCGGACAAAAAAAAAATAACATAATTGTTCTTGACTTCTCATTGGTGATTGATTGGTCATATATCATAGACAACTGGCTTATATGCATGTCTTTTTTTTATCTCTGTTTTCCCAAACAATGCTTCTGCAAAGACGAATGGCAGGTTTCTCAGTTCCATACTACGGATTAGAGAAGAAAATGATTCATTATTTGTCACATATACAGCCATAACACTTTTAAGGTCCAAGAAATTATTTAAGGTGAGGGTACTCTCTTAGCAAGATTCTGTGTTCTCTAAGTCATATATTAACATGATGTTGCATTGAGTTTCAATTGTTGATACCATTTCCAAGGCCTGTAGTTTTTTGTAATTTGTTCTACATACCCAATTTGCTTATGTAGAAACTTTTTGATTTTGTCCTCTATATGGATTGTCCTAATTTCATATGAACTTCCTCTTATCTGGCAATGAAATTGAATTGTGGAATAAATTGTTATATAACCACCCCGTTAGATTTCTTGATGGTTTCTTCACAGAAGAGAATACACACATACCTTTAGATGTGAAAGTACCTATTTTGAAAGATTTTACCAACACATATATGATCATGACTGGCATTTTCATGTTGGCATTCTAAAATTTTGTCACCATGGTGATTTTTCATTTCACAACTCATTGTAACAATACACTTACTGTGTAAAAAGGATTTTATTTGCTTCCCCCCCCCCCCCCCCCCCACACACACATATATATATATATTGATGTCTATCTTTTGTATAGAACAGGCAATAATACGAGTTGAGCTACTTCCTGACAATTGATAGCTCAACAGGTGGTATCAACAACTGCAAAGTTCTTATGGAACAATTTCATTATGTTTGAACTGCTTTGTTGGAGCTCAAAAGAAAGTCACATCTTATTTAAGAAGAAACGTCGGTTGAGGCATATAAAGCCCTGTCAGCACCGAAATGGTCGAATAACAGGAGAAATTATGAGACAGGAATAGGACCAGAGAATCAGGGATTTGTAGGTGTTTCAGAGATTGACGGATGAGGCTTGGACATTGGGATCAAGATGATTTAATTTTCTCTGTGTTATTACTATTTTTTTTTTGTTTCAATAGTGTAATAAGTGCTACTCTGGTATAAATTTGCAGGTTTTAAAAGGTGCTACTCCATTATTAATTTGTAGATTTTAAACTTGCATGTTAGTACTTAGTTTTGCCAGTGTTAATGTTTAGGTTTTCTAAGGCCTGAACTAGATTGAAGGAGGGGTTTCTAGGAATTTCGTTGTTTCTTTATGTTGCTGAATTAATCTTTTGGAGAGAGCTTCGATGGAGAAGATGAAAAATAAGTTGTTCTCTCTCTTTCTTTTATCATTTAATCATTCTCTTTGTTCTTCTGAAACTTATTTTTCTAATTTGGCATGTTCCTTTTTGTTTTAGTTAGTCTCTTACTCTAAACCATTCATTTGTTTTCATTCTCTTTTAAAAGTGGCTCCCTCTTTCACTTTTTATGGTTTGCATTGTACGTTGAGCTTTGGATGATGTAGAATTCAGGTTCAGTTACTCCTTCGTAGTGCTGCATTATTCTTTGTCATGGCAACCACAGTTCTCATTGTGTCTAGGCACTTTAAGGAAGAGACAATCAGATTTACAATGGGTAATCTAACCATGTGGTGGTTTAGGTCAGTCTTAAGTGGTTGGATACCTACTTTGTTGTGGTATACTACATAGTGATTTAATGTTGGTTATGTTTTGTAAGAAAGTGAAAGTGAAAATCATTTGTATGAAAAATTTTGGTACTCCAAAATTGACCAGATCTGATATTAAGTTGTATTCGCTTTCAATGCAAAAAAATTTATCTTAAAAAATGATATAAATTACAAAGGAAAAGGTGTGTTTATAATACCAAACGCATTTCTATTTGACTTTGAAACTATGTATTAATTATTTACTGTTTGGAATTCATGCTTTATACTGTATGATTGGTTGATTTTATTTTTTCCTCCCTCCTATTATAATGAATTAATCTTCTCTTTTTAGCTTATGTTTTTCAATTAAATTTTAGCAACTAAAAGGGAGAATATGACTAACTGGATCCATTCACTCAAAAGTTTCCTAACCTTGTGCTGCATGAGACTCTGCTAATGTCTTTATTACAATGTTTAGATATCTTTCCAGTAGTTGTGCTTATCTTGATCTTGCCATGTTTCATTAAAATTCTACAAACTATTGTTATGCTAACCAAAACTGAAGAGGGCTTTGCAGCGGCTATAGAAACCCTAATAGAATCATCAATAGAAATTTTTAATTTTTTTAGTAGATCACAAATATCTATGACAATTTGCCCAGTAAAGAAGTTAAAAAAAAAAAAAAAAAAACTGTGGATTCAGATAGACTACAACTGCTCAAAGGACTGCAATAAATTTTAATTTATCTATCAAAGTCCTGCGTATGTTATTTTCAATCTTTTAAATGGATAACGAGTTACTAACTCACGTGATAAGTTGTTGTAATTTTCTTTTGAGAAAAAAAACCGTTTTTTTTTTGCTAGCGGCACAAAAGAGTTATTGTTGGCCTATTGTTTTGAATCATGATTAAAATAAATTAGCATCTCAATTTCTATAAAATTACACAAATCTAGTATCTCAATATGTGTCATGCGCATGTTGATATAATTTTCAATGGAATTAAACGAAATAATAAGATAAAAAATTAATTAAAACTTTTAATCTCATGACGAATGCATGCTAGCATTAATCTAATAAAAAACTTGTTGAGAAGCTAATCAATCATTAATAATCTTAATTAACCACAAGTTTGGGATCACAAGTTTGATTTTTTTTCTTTGTTCTTTTGTAATCATCATAAGATCAATTAATAAAAAAAATATGTTTTTTCAAAGTGTAAAGGTTCATACACTTCGAGATTTATTGTCTAAACTGTGTCGATATAAAGTGGTTGAAGCTTTTTACTCACATTCTCTTCTTTTTTATTTATTTATTTAAGTTATTTCTTTCCACTAGGTGCGCAACTATGTGGGGTTTGGAGTAGATATACAAGTCAAAATACATGAACAACAAAAGGGCTAACAACAGTTAACCTTGCAGAGTGAGTGTGAGCCCTGTTGCTCTCTTTTGTGGTGAGGATGGGAACAAAACCAGTAATTTTTGTTGTAAGTAGCATTTTTAATTTCTTTGTTCCCCACTCAATTTAGTCACTAAATGGCCACATTCAATTAATCTGTCCATTTCATTATATTCCTAATCATTATATTTATGGGGGACTTTTTTGGCCTTTTTTCTTGCCACCCAACTTATTGATCCTTGCAGCCTGTGATGTGTTAAAATTTAAATCTAGGCTTTAAGATCAAGAAGGTGAGGATGGGAACAAAACCAGTCATTTTTGTTGTAAGTAGCATTTTTAATTTCTTTGTTCCCCACTCAATTTAGTCACTAAATGGCCACATTCAATTAATCTGTCCATTTCATTATATTCCTAATCATTATATTTATGGGGGACTTTTTTGGCCTTTTTTCTTGCCACCCAACTTATTGATCCTTGCAGCCTGTGATGTGTTAAAATTTAAATCTAGGCTTTAAGATCAAGAAGCAGAGATACCCAGTTTCTTCTGTGCTGAAGAGTTTACCCTCCCACCCTCAGTTTTTCTATTCTTTATTAATGGAAGTTTACTTAGCAAAAGGAACTAAGAAAGGGGAAGAATCAAGAGTATTAAAGCAAAAATTCTTACCTAGTAGAATGTTACGGGAGATACATGACATAAGTGTCTATTTTACCTCTTAATGAAAATAAAATATTTTTTTTTCTCTTTTTGTACCATTCAACATAAGATGAACTCTTGTGTCATATATCTTTTATGATCATGTGTCAGACAAAAACTTATCGTATTAAAAACATATATATTTTTTTGTTTTGTCAGAAAACAATAGGTCAAAATACATGTTTAGAGTATAATAAACTTCATTAAGTTAAAAATATAAACAAAAAAATTAGTCAAATTAGTATATCACTAATTAGACTTAATTTATTTTCATAATTATTACAATAATATGTATTTATGTGAAATATATTTTAATATATTATATACAGTATAAAATAATATAATATATTTGCTCTCAAAATGCTTTTATCATATAAAACTTTGAGAAATAATGTTTTCACGCCTTCACTCCCGTTTTCACTCTTTCCCTTGTTTCACGAATTGATCACTTAGGTTATGATTTACTATTAGCCTATTAGGTACTATTTGGCATGATTGTAGTTTTGATTTATGATTTACATAACAGTGTTTTTATTCTTTTAAAAATAAAACTGTTTAATATTTAATAAAATAACAATTTTTATGACAATTTTAATTTTTTTAAATTTTTAGTTAACCCTTATTTTTTTATAAACTAATTTTTAAAAGTGTTTCTTCTAATTTATATTTATAAGCTCCAATTTAAGTGATTATTACATATTTTGATTTGATGTTCAATAATGAAATGATATATTGTGTGATAAAACACACTGTAAATTACTCTATCTGAAAGGATACAGAGAAAATGAAATTGATTGAAGAATGGGTCCTTTAGTAGTAATGACGAAAAGATAAGAATAAACAAAGTGGAGGGTGGACGTACCGTTTCATTCATGCATATGGCAATCGAGAGGAAATTTGAAAAAACAGAGAGGTTATGGTTTTGTCAACTCACAACTCAATGAGAAGTTACAGAGTGCTCCGACATGTTATAAGAGTCGTGTCACAAAAGATATATATCGTGATTGTTTATTTTATTATTAAATAATATAAAAAATATATATTTTTTATTTTTATTTAAAAATAAAATAAATTTTTATGTCATATCTCTTATGATACAATTTTTTTTTCTACTCAATACACATGGCTTCATGAAATTGGTCTATTAGATACTCGTGTTATGTCAAATCTAAGCAATATTTGGTTGGATAAATCTAAAATTAATGTTTTAGATCCGTTTAAAATTTTATTAGTAATTTTAAAAAATTTATTAATAATATTATTTTTTAATCTTATGACATTATCCGTAAAATTCTTCAAAATTATTAATAAAATTTTAAACATGCTTAAATAATATTTTAATTCCAATCTAACAAAATATTTTTAACCTAACTGATTTGCGTAGCTGCTCTTCTCTCTGGTCTTAATCTTTTTTTCCCTTCTGTAATCAAATCCTCGAGTCTTAATCAGACAGGCGGTTCAGATTATAGAGCTCTTCTTCTCTTTCTTTTTTTTAAAATTAAGTAAAGAAAAATTAATTAATATTACCTCATCGTTCTAAATTCATTGGTTACTTAACTAAAACTGCATGCATGCTAATTAATTTGTCTCTCTTTTTTCTTCTGTTTTAAGAAACAACCCGTTATTATTAATGGATAAGGAAGAATTTTTAGATTTTGTTTCAATTCAATTCACAATGAGAAAAAGCCATGAAACTATATGTAAGCGTGACAAAACTAGCATTTCTCATGGTCAAGCTTGACATGCTAGAGTGCTAAGTGCAATCTTCCCCACTTATGTACTGCTACACCCTATTAGGTACAGTTTGAGAAAGTTTATTAAAGGACTTCCGTTTATATAGAATAACTTATTTTTTATAAAACAATTTTAAATTCATTACTGTTTTTTATCAAAATTTGTTTAAAAAAGCGTTTGAAGCATAAACCAAAATTACTGCATGCAACAAACAATGTCTTAAACATGAAGCGTCATTTGACACCATCATATGGCCTCAATTGCTTGCCAGGTGCTAGATGTAGGTCCCACTCAATATCATACAATTGCGTATGTTCCGTTCTATAAACTTGTCTTATATTAAGCACCCTCCCCCTCAAAAGGACCTAAAACGTTTGCCATTTCCATCTTTGCTTACTCTCTCAAATCCCATTCTTGATCCTTTTCAAAATCGAATCCTCTCTATTTAAACCCACCTTTTGCTTTTACAATTGCCTTTCCTACTCTAATATTTCTCTCTTTATTGAGATTTTCTTTTGTTATTTTGGGTTTTCTCCCGCATCAACCACAAATGCTGCAAACAGAGCGTAGCCACAGATTCTTCAAGTTTAGGTCCCCGTCGTTCTCTAAAATCCCAGTCTTTTGATTCCAGTAACCGTATTATCATCGATCCTTACCCACCAACAAAAGTTTAGTGCTTTTTAGTTTCCACAAGTAATCAAATTCGTATAGGGAATTTACTTTCCCAAGAAATTAGTCTCTTTTAATTCTCTTTAATTTTTTCACTTCATTCTCTTAAAGAACAAATGTTAGCTAATAAGAAGTACGACTTTTTCTCACATGTGGTGGTGGAAATGGCATGGATCATGCTTAGAATTGACTACTCTAGGCTTTTTTGGCTCCTTTTTGGTGTCTTCTCTTACGAGAATCATGAAGGAAAGCCTAGGATTTAAACCTCTATAGCTAAGTTAATTTCATTAATTGAAATATATAAGTTTCATTTTCAGTTTAAAATTCTCTTTTTTTTCACGTGCTCCACAAAATTTCTTTTTCTGGAAAAAAAAGAGGGGATTTTCCTGTGTATCTTCGATAGACACCTAAAACATGTACAGAAAGAAAGTTGGAAAGCTCAGCCACGAAGCCAATGCCAATTATGGATATGTCGAGACCGATCCTACTGGTCGATATGGCCGAGTAAGTTTTAATTTTTTATATCTTTTTGAAAAGTTTGTAGATATCTATGTGTCTATGTTCATACTATAGATCCTACTATAAGCTTGCATGCATCTGTATCTTGATTTTCTTTTGCTATATAAATTATATAATATAAGAAGGGAAGAAAATAAATTTACCCCGAGGTTTCACGGTCGTCGATTTTCATTGATGGTGAATTTATCCTAATGTTTTGTTTCGGGTCACTTTAACTTTTCTTTCAGTTCCGTGCATTATTTATTGTTCATTCTTATTATTATTACATCAATAAATTGATGGATAGGGATAGAAAGTGTAATCGGATAAATTGACATTTATTGAAAATTTATGATTAAATAGACACAGTGAAGTTTGGAAGGTTAATTTGTATTTTTTCCGGTAAGAATTAAGGGAAGGCTCTTCCAAGTATAGGAAGGGTTATCTTAGCTTTTAGTCAACTAGTGAATATTATATTTAATTATTGGGGTATATATATATATATATATATATATATATAATATGATATTTATTTCTCCATGTCAACTTCTAATTGCTTTGTTAACATGTAGCCTCATTAAAATAAAATAAAAATTCTAATGTCATGCAAGTTATATTGCAAATAACTTGATTTTTTTTGAAGTTTTTCATGTTCTTGATCTTTAGAGGGAATTCATGGTTTACGAGTTAATATAAATAAATAATCATAGATGGCGAACTTTTCTTTTCATATTTTTTTTGGGTATAAAAACTTTAAAAAAATCAACATGATTGTAAAGGGTTATGGATTATAATAATCATGTTTGTCATGAACAGCTACTGCATGCTTGTATCTTACTTGGGGTCAACTTAGTACCAGGGAATAAGTCACTGTCCCGGGCAATGGCCATATAATCATAATTAGTAAATTAATATTTGGGTATTAATCAATAGTCTTGAATATCCTTAATCACCAATGGCCACTAATTAGGTGACACAAGTTGGAGTACCAACTCAGTACCAAGAAAGTTTGCTGCGTTAATATACATCTTATAGGTTTAGTTTGATAAGTTTTTGGATGCATTAATTTGTCTTGATTGTGATTGGGTAAGAAAGAAAATTTGGGAATTAAGTACTAACAGGTAGCAAATCATATCTTGTTGGCCAATGAACAGATGATGCCCTTTTACTTTAGTTACAAAGTTCGTGAACATGGATGCAGATTTTTCAGTTTATATGTCATATTACTTCAATGAAATTCCTGCCCCTCAACACCAATTTTAGATTAAGATGCAGGACTAAGGAAAGTTTTCTTTTATTAGAGGTTTCTGTGTGGTGATGCAAGAATTTGAATATTAATGACTTGTTTTCTCTTATTATTTTTGAAGGTAAAATTGAATTGAGTACTGTCAAAAAGACTAATAATACCTATGAAAAGCTGGGGCAATTATATGTGTGGAAGCCTATATAATGTAAAGATGTCATGACTGACATAAATTTGGAAAAATCGCAGAAAATTAAACCATAAGCATGGAAGAATGACCCAGATGGACTACAACTTAAAGTGAATCGATTTACTCTTCATCGTTTAGTGTAGTTGAGATTTGAGAAACATGCATTCTTAATTGTCAGTATATTGGTGACTTGGTTTATTGGATAGTTGATAAATGTGGGAAAACTAAATTCATAGACTGATTATGTAATGAGACTAATTTGTGCCTATTAATGAACAGTTTGAAGAAGTTCTTGGGAAAGGAGCAACGAAAACGGTTTACAAGGCAATTGATGAACTCCTTGGGATGGAGGTGGCGTGGAACCAGGTAAAGCTCAATGAGGTGCTTCGCTCACCAGAGGATTTACAGAGGCTGTACTCAGAGGTTCACCTTCTCAGCAGTCTCAATCACAATTCCATCATTCGATTCAATACCTCTTGGATCGATGTTGATCACAAGACCTTCAACTTCATCACCGAAATGTTTACTTCAGGAACTCTCAGAGAGTATTTTTCTCCTAAATCCTCATTTATCAACTCTTTTATGTCAATTCAAATGCCCCTTTCAACTTAATTGGCAAATTTGGGACCATATTTTTTTTAATTTGGAAACTAATTTGTTAGTCTTGACTTATTTCATAAGAGAACAAACAGTTAACGACTATCTGTTGTTACGCAGATACAGGAAGAAATATAAGCGAGTTGACATCCGAGCCATCAAGAGTTGGGCTCGCCAAATCTTACAGGGACTTGTTTATCTGCATGGCCATGATCCTCCTGTAATTCATAGAGACCTAAAGTGCGATAACATATTTGTCAACGGCCATCTTGGACAAGTTAAAATTGGAGATTTAGGACTTGCAGCAATCCTCTGGGGCTCCCATTCAGCTCATAGTGTGATAGGTAAAATATGTTCATTCCTCTATCTTTAGCACATAAATATTCTAGATCCTCATACTTCCTTTTACTTTTTAGTTATGATATTTCCTTTTAATTTTGTCAGGTACCCCAGAGTTCATGGCACCAGAATTATATGAAGAGAACTACAATGAACTTGTTGATGTCTACTCGTTTGGCATGTGTGTTCTTGAGATGCTTACATCTGAATACCCATATAGCGAATGTACCAATCCAGCACAGATTTACAAGAAAGTTACTGCGGTAATGCCTTGTTTTGATGTTAAGGCTAATACAGTAATTATCAGTGTAATAGAGTATGATCTTCATGCCTCTGTTGTTTGTTCAGGGGAAGTTACCAGGAGCATTTTACCGGATTCAAGACTTGGAAGCACATCGATTCATTGGAAAATGCCTGGTACCTGCTTCGAATAGATTATCAGCTAAGGAACTATTGCTTGATCCATTTCTTGCATCTGATGATGCTAAACAGTTGCAAATGACAAAGCTCAGAAATCAGAAGCCATTTTTGAATGAAAGAGAAATGGAGAAACTGCAATTGAATGATGATCCACCAAGGACAAACATGAAGATAACGGGGAAGCTGAATGTTGAAGATGATACTATATTTCTTAAAGTACAAATTGCAGCTAAAGATGGTATGGCTCCAATTCTAAAACGTGTTGTTTTAGCAAAGTTGTTTCTATTTCTGATTCCTATAGGCTATAACAAATCCTAAAAGGGATTTTATGTTTATTTTTTATATCTTTCTTAGAATTCCCAAGGAGAATGGTACATCGGTTGTCCTTGTAATCTTGTGCCATACTCATGATCTTGTGAGTATGGATTTGTTGCTAGCAAAATATGGATTTGTTGCAACCCCAAGTATCAGAAAAGTCGGAGGGAAAATTTAAGCATAAGATTCAACTTGGCCTACTGGCTGGAGAGAAGATAAGATATAACTGATTATTATATTAATTTGATCGAAATTCAAGTTAGATCATGTAATCAATTTTAGTCCAAGGCACCTCAAGTGTTCAAAAAGTAATGAAGAATTCCCTAACTGTGTTTTCTTGCAGGTTCTGTTAGAAATATATACTTTCCCTTTGACATTCTAAGTGATACACCGATTGATGTTGCAACGGAGATGGTGAAAGAGCTGGAGATAACCGACTGGGAGCCATTTGAGATTGCAGAAATGATTGATGGAGAGATTTCTACTGTAGTCTCACATTGGAAGCAATTGGATTTCTCGCGTCATGAAGCCTATCATACATTCAATTACCGAGAAGATGAAGACGATGATGAGCTTCATCATCCTTTTCACTCTTTCTCCTCATGTTCATCATCTCAAGTGTCACTATCAGGCTTGATGGCCCATGGCTATGATTGGCTCCAAGGTATTGTTCTGACAATTCTTAAGGTTTTGTTATTGATGTCTTATAATCAGTTAGTCTAAGCCGAGGATGACCTGCTAGAAAAATGAAAGTCTTTAAAAAAAAATGACAGTATAACACAAAAGGAGCTCAATGAGAAAATCTCCTCTCTTTTAGATAGCAGCATGTGCTAGATCATTTACTTCTAGACAAGTATGCTGGGTCTTAGGTTAACAATTCAAATTCTCAATATCAATTGGAAACAATTGCTATTGCAGATGATTTGCTTGATGATACCAGCTCTCAAAGTTCTTCACACTCAGGATCATACTCCAACTTGAACTACTTTTCTGGTGATGAGCACAAGTCTGACATGAGCCCTACAAGAAAAGATAAACATTCTATCATAAGAAGTCACAACTCAACAAGGTTTTGTCCTGAAGAAAGTTCTTATATTGGGCAGTCAGTTGCTAGAAATGCTTACAAACAGTGCAAGGTTTTGCTGGAGTCACAGGGAGCTTCAAGTTCCAAAAATAAGAAGGTGATTATGGACAATCGTAGATTAACCAGGAATCGGTCGCTAGTAGACATACGTAGCCAGTTACTTCATCGATCATTAGTGGAAGAGGTGAACAGAAGACGATTGTTCAATACAGTGGGAGCTGTTGAAAATATTGGGTTTAAGACACCCCGTGAGGTTTCTAAAAAGGCATCATCACAAAGGACTTAAAGGCTGAGGAATTCAAAAGCTTAGCCCTCGTGAATTTTACAGGTTAAATAAGGTGAAGAACATGTATGCTTGAAAGATGTAGATAGGAGGAGAACACCTGAAATCCTTCGTGTTGACATAAAGGGATGGATCTGCTTCCATGCTAGCCAGTCTAAGGGTCATGTAATTTCAGGTGAGAAATAAATGTGTAGATATAAGTTTAATGTAAATATGTTGCATCATGTACCATGTGTAAACCAAAGCATGTTTGGAATAAAATTTCCTACAGTGATGTTTAAAAAAGTCACTGAGGTGAAAATGTGAAATACACTACTTTGGAATCGATCAAGAAAAATTGTAAACTAAATGCAACTTTGAACGAAAATTTGATTAGAAGAGTATTAAAAAGCGTAAAATATTGCAAATAGGCATTCAAGAAAATTAATGTAAATTAATGAAAGCAAATTTCTGAATCAAACATTGTACAAAAATAGTGAAAAGAACATGAAGTTCAAGCCGAAGCTCAACCCTCCAAACCAAAGAAAAATTAGTAAAGAATGAGGGATCTTCAGATTTATGTGATACAGAGACACTTTGGTTGGATAATCAAAACCTTCTATGAGATGCAAATCATGGCAACCCTCAAGATCTGCTTTGAAGCAAAGAGAGAAAATCGTTTTGAAAGTTTAAACCTCTTGAATTAATAACAAAACCAACGATATCACTATTAATTTGATATTTGATTATGCAAATGAAGACCACCATGCAACTTTAATTTATACAATTTCATTTCACTGCGGTTCTTATAAATTTAAAACATGGAGTTAGGTGTACCTGTTTTTTCTTGTAAAAAACATGGGGTTAATTGTGATATGTGCACTTAAAAATCTCATGTAAATTTGGCTGAATATGACAAAAAAGAACAATAAAACATTGAGAGAAATACATAAAAACAGCCAAAAGAGAGTTTTTTTTTTTTGAAGAGCATTGACTTGTAGAGAATTGTATAAAATTCTTGCAACATTCCGTTAATAGTGAAAATTTTCTACTACTTCCGTGGAGTATGTCTCATAAACTGAACCATATATATATATTTATTTATCTCTATTTTATTTATTTTAAAGCCTTTAAATCCCTTATCCATACAAAATAAAATTCTTCATTTTTCATTCAAAATTTATAATCCACAATATTTTTTACTAATCAAATTTGAAAAATATCTTTTAATTATATAAATCGTTTCAATGTGATCCCCGATTATTTTTTCATCTAACTCTGTTGTCATTAGCATTCAACACCGAGATAATTGAATGAACGTATATTTCACATGATTAAATGATCATCTCACTTAATCGCGCTAATTAAAACAAATTTTAGACACTCAACTTGTTCAAGCCAAAGTTTGTCCAGGCACCCACACTTCTTCAAATATAAACTTCATTAAAAAGAAAAATATTATTCAAAAAAGAGATTAGTTTATAAAGCTTTAAATATAAATAAATAAAAAAAAGAAAAGAAGAAATAAGAAAAAAGGAAAAAGAATCAAAGAGCAAAATTAAAAAAATTAAAAAAAAGTCCGAAATTTATATGAACCCTAAAGCCCTAACTAAAACCTAGTGAAATAGACCTAAATCAAATAAACTTCAAGCCCATTGTTTTCTTAGTCAAGCACTAAAGGCCGTAACCAATTTCTCCTTTCCTTTTGGACCACTTCTTACTCAAACCCAGCCCATTCTCTCCCTTGATATTCATACGACATCGTTTTCACATTCCAGAACCCAGTAAAAAGGTTGAAACCATGACAGCAATTTTTAAGGATCTTCGCCAAATTCTCCTGATAGAAAATCAATCGTTCTCTCTCGTTATTTCTTGATTGGAATCAGCGAAAGAGAGGCCAAAAGTGAGGAGGTCTTAAAATTGTAATCTCACCTTGGGTTGCATTGAGTTCATGGGCTTTGTTCTGATTCTCCACTCTCCGGGTATCAATAGTGTGTTTGAGAAGGAGTTTTTGAGGGAAGACTCAATTAAAAACTATGTAAGTTTTTTTGAAACGAGGGAAAAGGCTTCTGACGGTTTTTCTATAACCTTCCAAAATTTTCAACTTGTAATTTTATTTTTAACTAAATTATAAATTTACTCATTGTGTATGATTATTTTACACTTTAAACTTTCGATTGTTTCAATTTAATATACAAATTTTTAAAATCATTCGAATCAAAATATTTCGGTTGAAATTTTATCAATTACTTAACGGAACTTATGGGTTAGGATTCAAAGTCTTAAAAATTTACTTACTTTGAAATATTTGGTGCTATTTTTAAAACTTGTGAAACAATTACTTTCCTTTGATCTTTCTAAATTAATGTGTTACATTGAAAGTTGCGAAGCATTGGTATAACAACTTATTTGGGACGAAGGGCATTGGTATAACAACATACTTTCGTCTTTCGATCTCTTTGGTATAACAACGTATTTGGGACGAAGAGCATTAGAGGGCAAAGGAGGTGAGAGGAAGGGAGAGAATTGGGTATATCCGTTTGAGAGAGATTTTGTTATAGGGGGAGAATAACTCGATTTTGGGGTAAAAAAAAAAGGAAAAAAGTTAAAACTTATTAATTTAACTATTCTCTTCATTTTCGATTTTCCCTTTCTACCAAATAAAATCAAAATATTTTACTCACCCTTACCTTTCAATTTTTTAATTCAACATCCAAACACAAGTAACCATCTTACCTTTCCCTCACTTCCAAATTCCCAATCACATTGTAAACTCGAAGAAACAATCATCTTCCTATATCTTTGGTGCTAATTTAAAACTCGTGGAACTGCCACATTTCCTTGAGTTTTTTCTGATCTCTTTTGACTTAAATTTTGGACTTGTGATACATTTTGCACATACACCCTGCAGAACCGAAACTGATTGCTTCCACCAGTCACAAGGCTCTACATTTTTTTTATAAGTATGACATTTAGAAATCAAATAATTGTATATAGCAGCAAGCATTCTAAATACATAACAGCATAAACCTTGTTTGGTGTGAAACTGTATTCTCTATTAATCTATATTTCAACTTCTTTATCACCTCCTTTTGTCAGCAATGAGGTGCTGCTCCCCTTGACACGAAAGAATAAAGAAAGCCACTTTGATTTACAAGGACCCTAGCTAGCATGTGTACGTAGGGATTGTTTG